>SJYC01031100.1:0-47245 GCA_006408675.1 Madoqua kirkii
GTTGCCACCATTCAAATCCAAACTCTATTCTTCATTAGCTGTGTAACTTGGGCAGAATGTTTACTGGTGAGATTTCTGTGCCTCAATTTCCTCTTCCCATTAAATGAATTTATGAACATGTAAAGGCCTTTACTTGGACCTGCTAAGAATTCACTGATGTTGATAACTAGGGCTAGGACTGCGATGAGACAAGTGAGGTACAAAATGACTCTGAATGTGGGCGCCTGATGATGAAGATGAAGCTCATTCTGACATGGTGTTTGCCTTAGTCAGTCTGGGCCGCTGTATCTAAGGACCATAGACTGGGTGGTTTATAAACAAGAAAAATTTATTTTTTGTGGTTCTGGAGACTGGAAGTCTGGGATCAGGATCTGTCTGGTTTGTGGATGTCTTGTTTGATACTTTCATGGCAGGGAGGGAGAGATAGCTCTCCCTCTTTATATGGACATTAATCCCAACATGGAGGTTCCACCCTCACGACCCAGTCACCTCCCAAAGGCCCCACCTCCTCTTCCCATCACACTGGGGGTTAGGGTTTCAGCATATGGATTTGGGGGAGACATACTCAGAGGAAGGCACAAACTGTAGCGCAGCAGGAGGCAGACCGTCAGTACACCAGTCGAGGATCAGACTTGGCGCCATTCACGTCATGCCAAGATAGTTCCAGCCTCCTGATGCACCTTGAGTCCCTTCAACCCTTCAGACTGAGCCTCTGTTTTACAGGGACAGTTGAACAGCACTGTAAGACAGCGACAAAGACAGATCCAAATCCAGAAGAGGGGGCACTTCCCAGGATATTTGGGGCCATCTATTTCATGTCGGCCAAGTTAAACGAGACTGAAGGGAAAAAGGAAAAGATGCAGTGAATCATCCTGGATTAGATATTGGTTTGAAAAAAAATGGCTAAAGGAAATTTTGGGGTCAGTTCAGAAAATTTGAATGTTATCTGGCTTTTAGCTGATATAATAAAGATCGTTCATGAAAAAATAGATAATAGTGTATAGTCTCATGTCAGCTAAAACATGCATACAATATATGTAGAAAATGACCCCAAATGACTTGCCCTAAGGTGTAATAGAGGTGATCTCTGCATGGTAAAAATGTGATTTTTTAAAGTTTTTCTTGTTTGCTTTTTATTATTTTCCACTATGTATAGGTCATATTTCTGTAAATAACAAGTTGTTTTTAAAATTATTAAACCAAATTGTTAAAAGAAGAATTTTTAAAATTCTTTAAGGCAAAACCAGGATTTTTTAAAAAAATCTTTAAATAACAAGTCCTTTAAAATAAGAGAATGAAAAAGCCTTGCCTGTTTAATTCTTGATTTTGTTGAAATCTGGCTTGATCTGGAAAAATAGCTATGAAAACTAGGTATATTGTTTATTCTCACTCCTCTTTTTCCTTTAGGAGCAATCACTGAAGCTGCTGGAAGTGGCCGCCCTAAATATTTTCTGTGACTGTCACGCAGTTGTAATCAATCTGGCTACATCCACCCAGCAAAGGCATTTTCTCAGTAGGGTTCTTGGAACATATTTTAAAGCTTAAGAACATCCAGGGCAAGGTATGTTGAATGCTTTTGTTTTTAACAGCTGGAAAGAACTGCTTCTCCATATCCCTGCCTGAGAAAAACTGAGATCCTGATTAAGGAAATGATTACTCCAGGACAGACAACTGGTTAGAGGATGGGCATACAGGCTTCCTGACGCCTGAGCCTCGGTTTCTTTCTTCCAGTAATTTGTTTGTCATATATTTACTTATCATCTCTTCTTTGTGGGTGCGAGGGGTACAGTGAAGCAGGTGCCAGTCCTGCCCACAGTCCTGACCCCCTCTTACTGCTTTGTTTCTTGAGGGAATGCCCTCCTCTGGTTCAAAAGATCCTTGTCTTTTGGGTAATGAACTGAAAATCCAAATGTGCTTATATGAATTTTCACATGAGAAATAAGAGATTCTTAGTTCAACAGCAAAATTCAATGGCAGGGGCAAGAATTTTGCCCCTTTCTCCATTTGCTGGGAAATTGTACAATCTGATGGTTATAGGTGAGAGAATAGACGAAACGAGTTCTCTGCAAAATCAGGGCCTCTGTCCGAACCACAGTGTATCTGCCAGAAAATGTTAACTATCGCCTCCTCTGATACTCAGATACTGCTCTTAAGAGATTTAGGGACTCATTCTTCTGTCGACTGATCTTTTTGCCAGTATTTCTTAAATGACTCCTGCAGGCAGAAGCCACAAGTCAGGTGTGGCTGGAATGAGAAAGGTTGGACTCAGCATTTAAATTTGGATCATTTCTATTTTTCATAGTGAGAGAACCATCCCCAGAGGGATGAAGCTGGTCATGGAAACAGATTGTTACAAAAAGCAACATCCACTGTTTCAGCATCAGAGGCAGGACCTGAATTCTCACTCCTAATTTCCTCAGGAAAACTGCATTTTATCGCTTTGTTAAAGTGCATTCCCTTGTTTATTTACAATTAATATCTATGAGTTCATACTGATCTGAGTGAAGGATTGAATAAATTAAGATATAAGGGCAAAGAGGCAAATCTCCTCTGCAGAAGGATTCCAAATAATCTATAGAGATTGTTGTTGATGTTGTTTAGTGGCTAAGTAGTGTCTGACTTTTTTGTGACCCTATGGACCGTAGCCCTCCAGGCTCCTCTGTCCATGGAATTTGCCAGGCAAGAATATTGGAGTGGATAGCCATTTCTTTCTCCAGGGGCTCTTCCTGACCCAGGGATCAAACCCTCATCTCCTGTATTGGCAGGTGGGTTCTTTACCATTGAGCCACCTGGGAAGCCTGATTTATGGAGATACTCCCCCCCCCTAATGAGGTGAAGTCTAGCATCCCCCTCTTTAACTGCAGACTGTGCATGATAACTTCCTTGCAAAGTGAACAGTATGGAAAGAGAGAGGGAAAGAAAAGAGTAATTGTAGAGTGGAGAAACCTAACAAATACTACTAATTTATCCAGATGATCAAGTCAACATCAGTAGTTATATGTCATGCTAATACTTTGTCAAATTGCCAACATCCACTGGATCATCAAAAAAGCAAGAGAGTTCCAGAAAAACATCTATTTTTGCTTTATTGACTATGCCAAAGCCTTTGACTGTGTGGATCACAATAAACTGTGGAAAATTCTGAAAGAGATGGGAATACCAGACCACCTGACCTGCCTCTTGAGAAATCTGTACGCAGGCCAGGAAGCAACAGTTAGTACTGGAAATGGAACTACAGGCTGGTTCCAAATAGGAAAAGGAGTATGTCAAGGCTGTATATTGTCACTCTGCCTATTTAACTTATATGCAGAGTACATCATGAGAAACGCTGGACTCGGGGAAGCACAAGTTGGAATCAAGATTGCCAGGACAAGTATCAATCACCTCACATACGCAGATGACACCACCATTATGGCAGAAAGTGAACAGGAACTAAAAAGCTTTTTGTTGAAAGTGAAAGAGGAGAGCGAAAAAGTTGGCTTAAAGCTCAACATTCAGAAAACGAAGATCATGGCATCTGGTCCGATCACTTCATGGGAAATAGATGGGGAAACAGTGGAAACAGTGTCAGACTTTTTATTTTGGGGGAATCCAAAATCACTGCAGATGGTGATTTCAGCCATGAAATTAAAAGACGCTTACTCCTTGGAAGGAAAGTTATCATCAACCTAGATAGCATATTGAAAAGCAGAGACATTACTTTGCCAACAAAGGTCCATCTAGTCAAGGCTATGGTTTTTCTAGTGGTCATTTATGGAAGTAAAAGTTGAACTGTAAAGAAAGCTGAGCACTGAAAAATTGATGCTTTTGAACTGTGGTGTTTGAGAAGACTCTTGAGAGTCCCTTGGACTGCAAGGAGATCCAACCAGTCCATTCCAAAGGAGATCAGTCCTGAGTGTTCTTTGGAAAGACTGATGCTAAAACTGAAACTCCAGTACTTTGGCCACCTTATGAGAAGAGTTGACTCATTGGAAAAGACTCTGATGCTGGGAGGGATTGGAAGTTGGAGGAGAAGGGGATGACAGAGCCTGAGATGAGGCTGATGACAGAGGTTGAGATGGCTGGAAGGCATCAGTGACTGAATGGAAATGAGTTTGGGTGAACTCCAGGTGTTGGTGATGGACAGCGAGGCCTGCTGTGCTGCAATTTATGGGGTCGCAAAGAAGCAGACATGCCTGAGTGACTGAATGAACTGAATAGTGGAACTAATGTATCACATGACTTGCACAGTTGATTTTGGATATGTATAGCTAAATTGTTCTCCAGAAAGTTTTCCCCAATTTTATTTTCACCAGCACAATATGAGTGCCCATTTACCTACATTCTTGCTGATCTGAGGGATTCCCTGTTAGTTCAATTGCTAAAGAATCTTCCTCCAAAGCAGGAGCCCCTGGTTCTATCCCTGGGTTGGGAAGATCCCTGGAGAAAGGATAGGCTATGATGTCCAGTTTTTTTGGTCTTCCCTGTTGGCTCAGATGGTAAAGAATCCACCTGCAATGTGGGAGACCTGGGTTCGATTCCTGGTTTAGGAAGATCCTCTGGAGAAGAGAATGACTTTTCTTTCTAGATTCTTATTTGGAGAATTCCATGGACAAAGGAGCCTGGCAAGTTACATTGAAGGGGTCGCAAGAGTTGGATGTGACTCAGTGACTTTCACTTCACTTAACTTCACTTATTGATATGAAATAGTATCTCTCTTTAAAATCTTGAAGTTAATGCCAGCTGTATGTGCAAAAGCTATGCTTGCCTTACTGTGTGTGCATTTATACATGTGTTTATGTGTATTTACATACATACACACATGTTTGTACAAGTGTGTATAAACATATGTGTGTGGAATAACTATATCAAATATTTGTAAAAATATTGTATTGAGATTATATATCAAAATATGCAAAGATTTTTAGAATTATCTTTGTTTCATGAAAAGAGCAAATAACAGTGTACAGTAAAGATGCACATTCAGTAATTATGGTACTACTCAAGGAAAAAGGGTAATTTTCACACAACCAGGTTTCTCTCCTCATTTTCCAAAACACCTTATGCATTTCATCTGGGAGTATATCATTTGCATAGTAAAAGAATGAGATGCATTGCTTCTTGGCCTTTTGGCTAAGATCAAGTGTAGGAATGAGATGTAGTAGGTAGAGTGGAAGGATCAATTAATAGACAAACATTCAGTTCAGTTCGGTCGCTCGGTCGTGTCCGACTCTTTAAGACCCCATGAATCACAGCACGCCAAGCCTCACCTTGCAGCAATAAGGACATGACGCAGCCAAATTTCACTTCTCTAACTGTCAAGACATTTCTTGTTTGTTTATTTATTATTATTACTTTTTTTTACTATGGCACCCAGTTCTGGAATTAACTACTAGATTTTTTTTAAGAGTGCACCCCACCTCCTGTCTCAGCTGCAATACACCAACTCCTAGGCCCCGAAGACCCATGATGGCAGGAACTGTACGTACTTTAGTCTTTATCGTAGGTTCAGAAACTAACCAATGAATGAAAGGATTCAGTGATATCTTCTTTATCTATTTCTAATTACTTAGAAGTGCCTTTTTCATCCATTGGATGCTCATCAAGTTGAAACAAATCTGCCCCTCTGATAAATCTGATTTTTTTTCACAGCACGCTCGCTTCATGAAATGGGCATGAGTTTTATAGCTTCACAGCAGCACACAGTCATCAGGCCATGTGGCCTTCACACTGTGGTTTTTTTTTGTCTATTACTATCCTGGCTTCTTGATTCTCAATGGCCATGATAGTTCCAAGTCTTCCACCATTCTTTATAGAAAAGATACTGGGTCTAGACCAAGAATCATTTCTTTGTATTTCCTCACTCCCACTCTCTTAGGGATGTAATTAGAAGATAACTATGCAGTTATCTGAGACAAGTAGAGTTTTTATGTTTTCTTTACCACATTCTAGTTTTTCCGTGACCTTACTTTCCAGCCTTATGTTTAACAACATTAGTTTAAAAAGTTAAATCTTCATAGTTTAAGAAATCAGGGAGGTATGGAACTCCCTAAAATATCATTGCACCAGATTCTGAATAAACACCAATTACAGTATTTTTGAAACTCCTTTGAAGAATGCTTTATATATCTGAAGTCACTCTCAGAAAGTATTAGAAAGAGTAATAATCCCTGGCTAAGTCCTTTCCTCTGTCTGAATCTGCACTAGACTAGATCTTAAAGATAATCAATGTTTTTAACTGTCAGAGGGGTTGTAGAGGACGAATTTCACATAGGGAAATTGGTATCAATTTAAATTACATAGGGTAGGGGGATATAATGCTTGTTCAGAAATGCTGAGCTGACTAGAGTGGAAAGAATATGAAATTTGTACAAAAAATAGTAGAGATTTTTTACAGGGAATAGTAGCAGGTAAGGTCTTAACCAAGGATCTTTATGGTTAAACTAAGTTTAGATTTTGCAAAATCACAGTTGAGAGTCAGGCAAGTTTTTGGGGGATGAGAGAATGATGTTAAAACAGTATTTAGGAAACTGCTGCCTGATTCTCAAGTGTGGTCCATGGCACTAAGCTGATGGTGGTGGTGGTGGGGTTGGTGTGTGTGTGTGTGTGTGTGTGTGTGTGTGTGTGTGTGTGTGTGTATGGTGGCAGGGAACCTAATTTGGACCCATAGAAACCACCTAATTGTGAAGTTGTAAGGAATTGAAAGAAAGAGATGAGAAGGACTGTGAGGAATGCACTAAAGGAAATGCACTAAAGGAAATGCACTAAAGGAAACGTGTTCAAGATGATGTGGTCTTGAGATATACGGCATAGCATGGAGGGCAGTCTGCACTGAAGTGAGTGATTTTAGACTTCAATGATACTTTGAGATCATGTGGCATAGGTTATGCTAAAACAGAACTGAACGCATGCTGGTGGAGCCAAGGGAAAATGGCACTACTGATAGATGGTCTTCTATTTTGCAGTGTCTTTTGCTTTGTTGAAGCATTTCATTCTCCATGGTCAGTGAAATCTAGAGTCAGAAGAAGATTGAAAACCCCACAGGAAATGTGCCTCCCCTACCAATACATTCAGGGTTTGCCTTTTCCATCCTTCCCTCCTGCAACATCCAGGTGAGTCACTTTCTCTCTCTGACCTGGCTGGTGGTCTATCAGGGCACAGGAAACCCTGTGCAGCATTGTACAAACATGGGGTTAATCTTAAAGGAAGAGTTTGGTTTGCCTTAGAAAGAAAACCCTGTGTATTGGGCAACATTAGTTAAATTTCTATCCCTAATTTGTCCATGGTTTCTTACCATTTGCCCTGGTATCTAGGTTCTTAGTGAAAGTGAAGTCACTCAGTCATGTCCAACTCTTTGTGACCCCATGGACTGTAGCCTACCAGGTTCCTCCCTCCACGGGATTCTCCAAACAAGAGTACTGGAGTGGGTTGCCATTTCCTTCTCCAGGGGACCTTCCTGACCCAGGGATCGAACCTGGGTCTCCCGCGTTCCAGGTAGACGCTTTAACCTCTGAGCCACCAAGGTTCTTAGTGAAGACCTGCATAAAAGTGAACGAATGAATTGGAAAACATCACGTGCTCAGTTGGGCAGTCATGTC
Organism: Madoqua kirkii; assembly: GCA_006408675.1. Lineage (NCBI taxonomy): Eukaryota > Metazoa > Chordata > Mammalia > Artiodactyla > Bovidae > Madoqua > Madoqua kirkii. Next base: position 7,578 of record SJYC01031100.1, read on the forward strand.
CACCTCTTTGCCATCCCATGGGCTGTAGCCTGCCAGGCTCCTCTGTCTGTGGAATTTTCTAGGCAAGAGTACTGGAGTGGGTTGCCATTTTCTACTCAAAAATCATTATACTTTACTAAAAATAAGGAATATGAGAGTAAGAGTCATACAGACATAAATGGATTTGGGAGAGATTGCTGTGAGTCTAAAGCTGTGGACAGTATCATAATGGAGAGGGTGAGATCCTGGGAGAGAGACTGCAAAATGTATTTCTATCTAATCCCATTGGGAAACATTTAGAATCTCACTTCAGTGGGAACTAAAGTTTCTGCAAGATGGTGCATTGTGTGGAAGAGGAATACAGCTGGCATCAATGACTCTAACACAATTCATGTAAAGACTGTGCTACTTTCTTGATTGTGGTTTTCTTGGGAAGTGAGTAAAAAATTTTCCAAAGAAAACTCTCATTGTTCCATATGTATCTATTTAAAATTTAAACTTGACAGTGTCTTTATTCCACTTCACAATCAATTCTTAGAGGCTAAATTGAAGGGAAGGGATGAGGACTTGGTGACATCTTAACTTCCTAGTCAGTGGGAGCGCATGCCTCTAGGCCATGCTGACAGCCAGAATCTATTGCTTTTGTCAAAGGTTTTATTAGATTCTCCTAAGCTGTGCAGTCCTTACAAAAATGTAATTCCAGAGCCCAATTATGATGCTATTTAGATTGTATCTCAATCTTTTGGGCTATTTTCCTGTGACAAATTGTGCATTTTAGTTCTAAGAGGTGCTTTTATGCACTTCTACCCATAACTAGTGAAATTATTCATCAGACATGTTTAACATACCTGTGGTCATCTAATCTGATATTGGTGCCACTGGAAAGTTATCTATCTGTGCTGATACAATAGCCACTCCTCTGCATCTGTCTTTGCCCTCTGTGGGTCAGACAGACTGACAGTGTTTTAAGGACAATCTTCTACTTCTCTATCTCTTTTTCCTTCTAGAGAAAAATCTTGCTCTGATAACATTTAATGATCTTTGATGAGACTAACTTTCATCAGTTGAATGCCATTTGGGTGTCAATTAGGCTCTCAGTTCTGCAACAAGAACATTTTTAATCCTCATTTTACCTAAAAGGACACCCACTCAAGCTCATTTTTTTTTTAAGCCATTAACACAAGGTCATGCAGCTAAATGGAGGTAGTGCTGTGTTCCACTAGCCCATGAACTAGGATAGAGATAGTTTCTGTTCTCATTCTCCAGGACTTGTCAATATCTAGCTCAGGGGCTGGCATGCAGGAGTCTAACTGAATAGTTTTAGAGTAAAGAAATTGGTGAGTGAATGATCCAGCTGTATGAATGCAAAGCCTGAGTGCACTCACCTAAAGGGTTCATGAACACTGACAAAGATATAAGATCTCACAATGAAATTTTCACTGGTTTTTAGCAACATGATTTAAAAAGAAGCTTAGGTGACTTTAAAGGTACATCCTTGATTCTGAACCATTTTAGAAATGATGATGTTAGTGGATGTAATTCTTTCTTCTCATAATTTTATTTATTTACTTATTGGTTGTGCTGGGCCTTCATTGTTGTGTGAGCTTTTCTCTAGTTGTGGCTGCTGAGGCTGCTGTTAAGTCGCTTCAGTTGTGTCTGACTGTGCGACCTCATAGACAGCAGCCTTCCAGGCTCCTGCGTCCATAGGATTTCCCAGGCAAGAGTGTTGGAGTGGGTTGCCATTGCCTTCTCCACTAGTTGTGGCAAGTAGGAGCTATTTTCTAGTTGCGTGGGCTTCTCCTTGAGATGGCTTCTCTCATTGCAGAGCACAGGCTCTAGGGTGTGTGGGCTTCAGTAGCTGTAGCACAAGGGCTGAGCAGTTGTGGTTCCTAAGCTCTGAGCACAGGCTCAATAATTGTGGCACATGGACTTAGTGGTCCTGAGGCATGTGGGGTCTTCCCAGACCAGGGATTGAACCTGTCTCCTACATTAGCAGGTGGATTCTTTACCACTAAGTCATCAGGGAAGCCCTGGGCATAGTTCTTAATAGCAACGTCTTAAATAAAAAGTTGGCAATCAGTTCAGTTTAGTCCTTCAGTCATGTCCAACTCTTTGCGACCCCATGAATTGCAGCACGCCAAGACTCCCTGTCCATCACCAACTCCAGGAGTTCACTCAGACTTGTGTCCATTGAGTCAGTGATGCCATCCAGCCATCTTATCCTCAGTCGTCCCCTTCTCCTCCTGCCCCCGATCCCTCCCAGCATCAGAGTCTTTTCCAGTGAGTCAACTCTTTTCATGAGGTGGCCAAAGTACTGGAGTTTCAGCTTTAGCATCATTCCTTCCAGAAATCCCAGGGCTGATCTCCTTCACAATGGACAGGTTGGATCTCTTTGCAGTCCAAGGGACTCTCAAGAGTCTTCTCCAACATCACAGTTCAAAAGCATCAATTCTTTGGTGCTCAGCTTTCTTCACAGTCCAACTCTCACATCCATACATGATCACTGGAAAAACCATAGCCTTGCAATAGGTCCATACAATTAAAAAAGAGTTTCCAGCCCTCCAAATTCCAAAGTCTGTGTTATGCCAGATGGTATACTGAGCAAGCTTTATCTTATTCATTCACAAACAGTGAGAAATCCAGATATTATTCCTACCTTCTTCTTGACTTTGAGAATCCCAAGGAAAGCCTGGGGAAGCACTTTCTTCAATATGATTATCCTTCTACAATCCAATGGACTGTATGGCTATACTTCATGTGCTGAATCATCCCTAAGAGCACAGTACTGCCCATCTAGGTAATTTCAATCTCTTAAATTCACACAATTTAGAACACATTCTTACAATGATGCAGTTAAAATGAAAAGTTTGGTTTTTTTTTTTTAGTTAAGATTTATAAAATTGCTGTGTTATAGTACTGGTAGTTAGAGTTAATGTGCATTTCTCTTAAGCAATTCCCCCTGCCACTTGGCCAAGAGGTGCTCTATTTAAAGGAAAGATCTATATACTAGGACAGTTTCAAGAATAAAATATTAGGAATAAGTTACACATTAAATAATTCCTAAGAGTTAGATAAGAAAATCACTTGTCGGTAGAGAACTTGCATTAGGTTTTAAGATTACGTTATTATTTTCACAGTGTAATATGGAATTAATCTTCATCAGTAGGAGAAAGTAGCTGATCATCATTTTGAAAGGGAAGATAGGTAACAAGCCAAAAATGTTCTCCTGTAGAGACTGCTGCTGCGTCGCTTCAGTCCTGTCCGACTCTGTGCGACTCCATAGACCGCAGCCTACCAGGCTCCGCTGTCCCTGGGATTCTCCAGGCAAGAACACTGGAGTGGGTTGCCATTTCCTTCTCCAATGTATGAAAGTGAAAAGTGAAAGTGAATTCACTCAGTCATGTTTGACTCTTAGCAACCCCATGGACTGCAGTCCATCAGGCTCATCTGTCCATGGGATTTTCCAGGCAAGAGTACTGGAGTGGGGTGCCATTGCCTTCTCCTCCCATAGAGACTAGCATAATTTAAATAAACGGTAGGTAAAGGAGAATATTTTCATGTTTTCTCAAGCACAAAAACATAGATACCCCATTTCTGACTGTTTTGAGGAGAATATTTTATTTTTTGTGGATGCAAACATGTATCCACAAAGTGAGGCGACAAAGTGAGTGAGGTTGGAGAACACATGATGGTAGAAAAAATAAGCTATTTTCATTTTTTCTTAAGTCTCTGCAGAATTATGCTTTATATAATCTTTGTCATTTTATACGACATTGTTTTATTAAATCTGAAATAACTCTGCACTCAAAATAGCTTAAAAGGTGACCACTGACTCTCATCTGTAGTCAGAACACTTCAAGAACACTTTCATATTCTGAGGATCTCCAAATAAGAGAAACTTGGGATACTTCTAGTAGGTGGATAATGATCCTGGTTGTCTTCAGTAGCCCATTGATTGAATTTCCAGCCAGGGCAGTTCAACAGAAATAGACACATTTTCAAGATTTTTTTTCCTGGCTTTACTGAAGTTCTCTCTTGTTCTAGCCAAAGCATTTGGGGTTTCATATTTGTCTTTTTCTGTATTTTTAAGAAAGTGATAGGATGGTATTCCTTAAACAATAAAAGTTTGCAAGGTTGCCCTAAAATTACCTTTTTAAAGGGCACCCAAATCAAATTGATGTTTTTACTCTATAACTTTCTCCTCTTTTTCTGTTCTAAGTCTCTAATAATTTGAAGTAAAGTGATAAAAGCACATCTGAAATGCCATTGAAAAGTTTTAAATGCACTTTTCTGTATATTGTCATTTTTTAAAATCATCACTTTTTTATTTGGCAGTAGTAGAAATATGTCCATGCTACAGTGCTTATTTTGGCTAAAGAGCCAGTGCTATACTTTTTTATGCTACTGCAGTGTTTCACTTTTACATAAATTAATAAGTTCAGTCCTTACATTATAGGAAATAGACATTTACTGTATCAGCCAAGTAAAGCTAATACACGGTTTGTTCTCAAACTAAGGTAAACAAAAACATAATAAACATAATATAAACAGGAGTAACAAAAAAAGGATGCCCTTATTTCCATTAACCACAGGTTATGTAAATTCTTAAGTCTCACATACAGAGATATTTCTAAACTTGATTAATTCAAGTCAAGAAGAACAAGATTTTTAATTCAGCCTAGTTCTTACAATTACTTTGAAAGGTATTGATATATTCCAAAGAATTTCCTAACATGTGTTCATATTAAAACAAAAGCAAATTATGTTATGAACATAATTTAAAATTTCTGATTGTGAAGTTTACAGAGAAGAAAATCTTTATGTTTTAGGCATACTATATAGAGGCTGGTTCTTTGAAAAGGAAATCACAATTATTATCTAGTTACTATTATCTAGACTATAGCATTCTGCAACAATCCTGGGTACTCATCTAGTTTTGCTGTTAGATTCAAATTTGTGTTAAAAAAAATGGGGGCCTGTTCTGCTTTTTTTTTTTTTTTTTTCTAGAAGGATCATAGGATACTGTGATCAAGAAACTATTGTGTGGCATCAAAAGCATTTTTGAGTATTTCTAATAGAGAAAATGCCAGATTTGATTGTCTAAGAATTACAGAAGTCTAGGTTGTCTGATAACTGCTGTTGGCAGTATTCCTCACTGCCTTGAGCTATTTCTTTCTTTCAAATTTCAGGAATAGAGGGATAAATAGCGTACCTGTATTTATTATTATTATTCTGCCATTAAAAAAAATCTGCTCCACTGTTCTCCAGGCCTCCAGCACACAGGTTGAAAACTGATTGTAAGCTGTTTGGGAATTAATCATCCACAGTCTTATGAAACCTCAGCATCGCTTGTCCTCGGGCTGTATCGGTTAGTTTACGGCTTAAAACAAATGGAAAATTCTACTGTCTAGATGCTGCTACTTTAAGATCAAGTCATTCTTTTGGAGTTTCTTTTTACATCTTTCATCGGCCCCCAGGGAAGAATCAGTGTATTTAAATATCCAGAAGATTTGTTTCAGGTTGTTGATATCACAATGTTTTGTAGTCCTATTAAAATGACATTTGCTGATGACTTGAGACAATGCATTGCATCATTCCATCTCAGCGTGAAAACGGACTGATCTTTTCATCACAGCCACCCAGGTAATCCGGTAACCCACGGCTCTAATGTGATCAGCCACACCACTAACACTGTATTTGCATAAGTGCTTCTCTGAGATGGACTGAATTTTTAATCCAAAGTCAAGTCAAGGAAAAATAGCTGTTGGAGAATGATTTATCCTTTTATTGACTAAATGAAATTATTCAAATCCTGAAATCAGCTCTCTCCTTCAGCATTAGAATTTCAAGTAGACGCACCCTGGTTCTCTATTGTATTTTAAACATACACACACAGTAGAACTTTTGAATGATAGTATGTTTTTATTTCCATTACTCTAGAAAGTGAGTCAAAGAGGATCTTTCTGTGATTTATGTCAGAGTGTTCTGCCTGTGTTTACCTGTAAGAATTTTATATTGTCTGGACATATATTTAGGTCTTTAATCCATTCTGAGTTTATCTTTGTGTATGGTGTTAGGAATTGTAATTTCATTCTGTTACATGTAGCTATCCAATTTTCCCAGCATCACTTATTGAAGAGGCTGTCTTTTCTCCTTTGTATATTCTTGCCTCCTTTGTCAAAGATAAGGTACCCATAGGTGCATGGGTTTATCTCTGGGCTTCCTATATTGTTCCATTGTTTTATATTGTTTGCGTGTGCGTGTGCGTGTGCGTGTGCGTGTGCGTGTGTGTGTGTGTGTGCCAGTGCCATACTGTCTTGATTACTGTAGCTTTGTACTTATTTGCAGGGCAGGAATAGAGATGCAAACAGGCTTGTGGACATAGCAGGAGAAGGAGAGGGTGGGACAGATTAAGAGAGCAGCATTGAAACATACATAAAATCAATAGCTAATAGGAGGTTGCTTTATAACACAGGGTCCTCAACCCAGTGCCCTGTGACAACCTAGAGGGCTGAGAGAGGGGTTCAAGGCGGAGGGGACATATGTATACTTAGGGCTGGTTCATGTTGTTGTATGGCAGAAACCAGCACAACATTATAAAGCAATTACCTTCCAATTAAAAATAAGTGAAAGATAAGATAGTATGGAATGTTCAGCTTTTATGCATTCTATTATTTTCCAATACCAGTTGCAAAAAAAATGGGCAGTTGACCATGGAATAATTAAGAAAATTAAATCACTCTTCTAGGTTAGATCGGATGAGAGCTTTCATACTATTCACATACAGAACCAATATGACTGTAACTTTCTTTTCCTCCCTCAGTTCATAGGAGAGAGAAAAAAAAATGCAGTAGGCAACAAAACAAACTAGGAACATGGTTCTCTTTGAGACATACATGACTCTGGGTAGTGTACTTGTCACAAAAGCAGACAAGGCCACACAGACGGGAGGCTTATTTGAGAGGTCATGACGCGCTCTGAAGTAGAAAGTGAATTTCATATTCCCTCTTGAATATCGTGACTGTAGAGAAATAGAAAAAAAAGCATTAAAGGAAACAAAATGAATAAAAAATACTCTCAAAGTACATTTTCGAAGTGCCAAATATATTTGAAGACATTTATTCTGTCTCTCTAGCAGAAGAGTAGTACCTATTTGAAACTAGATTCTAATGTCACGTGGTGAAACTCCAAAACATTCATGGGTTAAAATATCAAAAGGGCAGTTTTCTCTCCTGTGGTATTTAAAAAAATAATTCTCACGTGAAAATAAGAGGCTGTGGACATTTCACAAAACAGCCTGTTTTCCTGGTTGATTTTACAGACGTGCAGGATTTGGATATTTTGGGCAAGTTCCAAGTTTCTGAAACCACCAGCGTTTTGTCCATCAATATTTGAAACCTGTCAGTTCCTGACATTTAGTCTCTGTGATGACAGACAGCAAACTGGATGTGAGACTGTGAAAATAAGGTCCACCTGGTTGAGAAAAAGCCCTGCATTCAGCTTCTGGCCTCATGACTTAGCTGTGAAGATGAGCTGTGACAAATCAGATAGACTATATTTTAGCGGAAACAACCTAGTTTTTTAAAGACATGCCTCAAACTATTCTGAAATATACCCTCATTTTCTTAAAGTCAACTTTAGATTGCAGGACTCCATTTTAAAGATTGGGAAGTTTTATCACTTAAAAATAATTATATATCATAGCCTTAGATGTCTATTTTTTGCCTTAGTACAATCCCCAATTGTAATTTCTAGGATAAAGTTTATAGGTCATTGTTATGACATATTTTTAAGTTTTAATAATACTACATAATGGGAAAGAAGACTTTGGAAATCAAATTGCATTATGAATGCAATTTAGGTTTCTTGTTTCTGTTCATAAATGTCTCACATTTATAAGTTTGATTAAGCTTGTTACTGTTTATTCATAAATGCCCAACTCTTTTGAGTAAGAAAAAGAAAAACTCCCCAAGACAAACAACACTGCAAAACTAATTATCGAACTGTTCTTATTGACCAGAATTAATAGTCCAAAACGTCACATAGAATGAAAAGTTAATGAACAGAATGGTATGAGTAGAATGCCATTTGAATAGAGATGTCTTCACTAAGATTTATACCATAATTAAGGACAAATTTCTACCTTTCATCATTTCTGGCACCTGGAACTTCTTTATGTTTTGAGTCCAGGATTTCATGGGTCATATATTTTGCAAATACGCAGTCCCTCTGTATAGCATTTTTCTGCACTGCTCCATGGATCTCACAGCTTTTGAGTATTGAGAAAACTGATCTTAATAATATCTTGAACAATAACCCAATTCAGTTTAATATTTCAGATGTTGGGGGGAAAAAAACACACACACAGCCAAACAGCAGCTGAGTTAGAATGGATTTCCTTCTTTTTACCAAGCATATGATACCAATCCTTAAACACGAAACATGTCCTCTAAAACTTTACACTTGACAGTCTGTTCTGCTAGTAGATAGGAATGTCTATGCCAGTTTTCACAGAGTTGGACAGTTCTTGGATCATCATTTTTTAACTAGTGTTTAAATAGATATTTTAAAATATTGGCAATTCAAATGTTCTATAGATTTCTATAAGACTCGACAGTTCCCAATCTATCAAAAAGAAACCTCTTTTCTAAAATTTACTTATTTCATTTCCACTAAATGAAACTATTTTTATACTAATTGTTACATACTTTTTACCATTACATACACTAGTTTTTGACCAATGAAGTAAAATTGAAGAAATAATGTGGATACTCAGTAATGACAGCTACTATTTGCATGGCATTTTGTAATTATATAATGCATGCTAAGTCGCTTCAGTCATGTCCGACCCTTTGCGACCCCATGGACTGTAACCCACAAGGCTCCTCTCTCCATGGGATTCTCCAGGCAAGAATACTAGAGTGAGTTGCCATGCCCTTCTCCAAATTATATATCCATTTGAGTCCTTCCAACAGCTTTGTGAGGAATGTTGCACTGTCCTTGTTTTCATAGATAGTACTTGTTCAAAGGGCTTCCCACGTGACCCAATGGTCAATAATCTGTCTGCCAATGCAGGAGATTCAAGAGACATGAGTTTGATCCCTGGGTTGGGAAGATCTATGGAGGAGGAAATGGAAACCCAGTTTAGTATATTGCCTGTGTAATCCAATGGACAGAGGAACCTGGTGGGCTGCAGTCCATGGGGTCTCAAAGAGCTGGACATTACTGAGCACAACAACAACACAACTTCTTCAAATGTCACCTACCAGGAAGAGACTTGTTCAAGTCTTCAGCATTTTTCATGTCCTGTTACCATGTTAGTTTAAATAAACTAACTACTCTCATTTCAATGATCTAAAAGACAAATATAAATTTAGAATTATACAGATGATTTCAAATTCTCTGTTGAAGACATTCAACTGGTTTAAATACTGAGTGTCTATTGTACCTCCCCTACACAAACTGCAAATTCATGATGTCTAAAAGATAGGAACTGGAAATGTACTTTTATTTGCTTTTAGTATTATATTAAAAAGGAAAAATTAGAATGAAAAGAGGCTGACTACTATATTAGCAGGGCATGGGTACAGGATTTGTTCAGATAAAAGGGAGCATTATCAAGATTCCTGGCTTGAGCCCAAAGGAGAGAGAGCTTTCTCTAGTGCAAATTGCCTCACACTTCGACACTGTGCCAGCCTTGTAAATGGGACATATTTCCCCTCTAACGAAAGCCAAAGTATCATATTTACTTTTTTTTGAATGCAATAATTAAGCCATTAAGTAGGAGGTTTCTAAATTGGACCATGTTTGAAGAAACCATTAGGAAAGGTCAGAAAAGGCCATTTTGCTTCTGAAATAACACAACCTGTTAATCCAAATCAACCCCACTGGATAGTCATTATTTGTCCCTCTTGTGGAAGCTGGTTTTCCCTGTAAAGCTCATAAACAAAAAAGATACAGTCAGCAGTTTCATACAATCATGATTGTGGTTTCTGTTAGGAAATTTCATGGACGTTTTTTACGATTTTTTTAATGGAGTTTTATAATTTTTATGAATTAAGCTTCAAAATGGCAGGCCTAAACCTCAGATGAAGAGGATCTGGGAACTTAGATAGGAAAGCATTACATCTATATTTTCACTAGCCTCTAATGGAAATTTAGCATTCCCTTCAATATTTCATCAAAGCAGCACATCACTGTAGTATCAGCAGTGCCTTTGAATTTGGTACCAGAGCAATCATGGTTATTTTCATGTTGCATTACTGTTGCTTCAGCAACATGGGTTGTTCAAATATTATCACATCTATGAAATTAACAGTAGTTAGATATGTCAGTCCATTTATCAATTAATGAGAAAGAAACAATATTACTATGTCACAAATTTATTTTAAAATATTTTGGTGGTTGTAATTAAATATAACTGGGATTTTTGTAATTAACCCCAAACACATTTCATTTCATGTATTTAAAAACACTTTTCTGAGAAGGAGTTCAGAGTTTAGCATGCTGTGAAAGTGGTCTCTTGTGCATATCAAAGAGTTCAATACCTTTGAGAAGAATTCCACTGTTGAGATTGTCATTTCTGTCTGGCTCAGATTCAACAAGTGTGTGTATACACACACCATGCACACATGTGCACTATATGCTTGACTCTGTTCTAGGCACTAGGAAGCAAATATAAATTACTATATCGTTAGTGACCTTACAAGAAAGATATGCACCCTAGTCATGTTTTGCATGCATCATAATTTTTGTCTTTATAGACAAAGAGGGGTTTCCCTGATGGCTCAGATGGTAAACAATATGCCTGCAATGTGGGAGACCTGGGTTCAATACCTGGGTTGGGAAGATCCCCTGGAGAAGGGCATGGCAACCCATTCCAATATTATAACCTGGAGAATCCATGTGAATAGAGGAGCCTGGCAGGCTTTTTAGTCCATGGGGTTATAAGAGTCAGAAATGACTGAGCAGCTAAGCACAGCACACAGACAAGGAGACTTTGGCATAAATAAGTTAGGTAAAAAATAATGAAAAAAACTGTTTTGGAAATAAACTGCTCAAGCAAGTAATTTGGTTGAGCTGGAATTTGTATCTAAGAAATTAAATTCCAAGACCCCTCAAGTAGAACAACTGGGCTCTCCCACTGCTCCATTTGAAGAGTGCGGGCCTGCAGAGTTTTAGAGGCTGTCTGAGATCAGAGAGGGCAAGTAGGCAGCCAAAGAATAGACGGCATTGTTGCCTCTGTTGTGCCTTCTTTCACTCATGATGTCTAGATAATGCTGGCAGGATGGCAGCAGTCATCCAGGTGAAGAGGGAAAGTGGGCATGGTGGGAAAGGATGGTGACACATGCAATGAGCAAGAATGTTTCCATTGAATTTACTGCAAAATATTACCAAGTGTACAACTGAGCCAAAGACTGGAGGCAGCTGGGACCAGAAGGTAAATGGAAACCAAAAGCAGGTAGGAAACGCAGTGCCAAGCTCTCTATTTTTCCCTTCATTACTAGATGTGACTGTTTTGCAATGCACCCCTTAGGTTCTGTAGCTTAGGCACACCAGTTCTAAAATCATGAGATTTTCATTTAGTGACTAAATTATGAGGTTTCTACCTAGAGCTTCACATGTTGTTCAAGCAAGTAAACTTCTAAAGGAAACAAAAGACAAAGTCTGATCGAAGAATCTTGAAGAGATACTTACCAGAAGCTAAAGTGCTGGAAGCTGACCTGACTGACTCTCTTAGTCCTCAGTTCAGTTCAGTTCAGTCGCTCAGTCGTGTCCGACTCTTTGCGACCCCATGAACCACAGCACGCCAGGCCTCCCTGTCCATCACCAACTCCCGGAGTTCACTCAGACTCACATCCATCAAGTCGGTGATGCCATTCAGCCATCTCATCCTCTGTCGTCCCCTTCTCCTCCTGCCCTCAATCCTTCCCAGCATCAGAGTCTTTTGTCCAATGAGTCAACTCTTTGCATGAAGTGGCCAAAGTACTGGAGTTTCAGCGTTAGCATCATTCCCTCCAAAGAGTCCTAAAAGAGCTTATTTTACTGAACAGTTGCCATGGGCCGTTGGTGGTGGTATGGGTTCTGTCTGTATCATTCATTTATCATTTTTAGCAACACTGTGAGGGAGCTATTTTTAAAGCTCCTTTGCAGATGAGGAAACTGAGTTTTAGGAGAGACTGTATAACTAGCCTAAGACGGGTGGGGAATGGCATCCAAATCCAATCTCTGGGAATACATCTGAACTAGACCACACCTCTACATCATCCTCTTCAAAACAACACCAGAACAATTTCTAGACTCAATGACAAAATCTTCCTGATGAAGTATTTACATTTTATCACAAATAAATAAATATATGTTCCCTTAAAACCATCTATTTCTCTTTACTTGTGAAGGGAGGCATGAACGCAGCTTAAAGAATGTGTAATATAAAAGTTCAATAATCTAGTGTAAATATTTTGTGCTAATATTTCAATTGTGAAATTTAACCTTGTCTCTAAAAGTCTTTTAAATTATTAGACTATGAGTTCACTATGAGTTCAGAAATTTATCAGAAGTTTTCATTTCATTGTCTCTGATAGCCCAGTTTTGTTATCTTTGGGTTATTTAGAAAATATTTGTGAATACTGAGGAAACTCGCTTTTTACTGTATCAAAAAAAAATTAATAATAACCACTTTGGAGAAAACTATCCAAAGAGGAGGATTCATTGCTCATCACCTGATAATTAATGTAGCTGGGGAGCCATCTTATTTTAAGTTTACTGCCCATTCCTGTCCCTTTTAAAAATACTGCTAGTTATATATAATCCCTTCTCAGAGATTTATAAACCTATTGATTAAGCATCTTAAATTGCATGAGAACATAACACACAAGAATTTCCAATTGATTCCTACCAATAAGCAATGGAGCCTAGTTGTCAGGCTTTATAAAAGCAACAGAGGAAAATAATATCCTAGATTTGTATGACTTTAATATAATTTGAATGTCTTAGAAAAGGATCCTGAGGAAGATAACTTATTAGATTTGTATAACTTTAATGTAATTTGAATGATATGGAACAAGATCCCCCCAATACACTAGAGCCTTTTAATGTAATTTATTATGGTACACAGTTCAGAATAAAATAGTTTTGTCTTTTATCCCACTAGATTCAGGAATATAGAACCACATGGGCAAATTTAGCTAACATCTACCTCTTCAATAATACTGATTGTATGGCAAGGATGCCAAGTTTGAGTTATAAGGATGTTAAATGACTCCTGTATAAGCAAAACTACTCAGATTTGGTCACAGCAAATCCTTCCATGGTGTTTACTTTGTGACAGGTTATCTTGAATTCTTATGTTAATACTCACAACAACTTTATGAAGTCGACCCAAATATTCTCAGATCCAAATATTATCATCTGGATAATCTGGATTATTCAGATGAGGAAGCTGAGGCAATGAGTGTTTAATAAACTTAGCCAAGGTTATGTGTAGCAGGAAACTGAGATTTGAGCCTATACAGTCTCCTGCCAGAGTACATGTTTCTAACAATCAAGATTTACTCTGCCTCAACTTGAATATCTTAAGCATAGAAATGATGCTGAATTCTTTTTAAAGGGCTTGAAGTCTGTGAGATCTGGAAGTTTGCTGAAGCTTAAATTGAAATATGGTATAGTAAAAATATTTGCCATCTCCTCTTTAATTAGGCTCTTCAGAACAGAGATAGCATCTCTCACACTTCATCTCTGAGTTAAAAACTGACAATAAAGTGGACATAGTGGCTACTGTAAAGCACTACATAAAAACACTCTTTTCCAAATGATGATGAAAACATACAATAAACCAAGGATAGATTACATTATAAAAATCACATCAAAAGACCTATAATCAAAGCTAGTGATAAAATATTCAGGCACAGAAAATAGGAAAGGACCATAGGTCGTTGTTGATCAAAACAGAAGAGACAGAGGGGGAATAAATAAACAAATAAACTACCCGTTGCATGGCTGCCAAGCATAAATAAGAGATCTTCAGATTCTGAGAGCAAATGAGAGGGCCTGGGAAACCACAGGCATTTGAGCACCTTGTTCTTTTTAAGGCAATTTACAAGACAAACAAAACAAGGAAACAAATGTAAAAACTTAACTACAGAGAAAGAAAAATTAGAATATCACAGAGCTAGCTAAAGAGCAACATAGACTTTATTTTCGGCTAGTAGCAGACTTAAAAGACTGCCAGTCTTATTGAGGATAAGGATAGGGAATTAATTAAAAGCTGATGGAGTTGGTCAGATGGAAGAAGGAAAATTTTTTTTTATGACTCTGGCTGAGAACTATGTCTGTCATTCATTAGTCCCAGGATGGATTGGGCAGACCTGGCTGATTTATCTGTTTCTTTAGTCAGAGCCTTCCTGAGGCTGCTCAATTAAAGAATTACAGAAACTTGATTTTCAAACAAGTTTTTATAAGCTTCAGGCCTCCTTTGCTAGAACTTATAAAGAACTGTTTAAGAAATAGTTTGCAACTCTAAGTTAAGCGAAGTTAATATCAAATAATGACAGCCAACAATTGTTCTAGAAAAGTTCTTAAACTAGGAGCCCATGGACAATGTGGTTTTCAAGAAGACCAATCCCTGACCCCCTCAAAAGAAATCATATGTATAATTTTGTGTATGGGGTGAAGTCTGCCATAAAAAAAATTACTGTAAACTAAGTGACTTCAACTGCAGAAATTTGCATTCTCACAATTTGGGAGGCTGAAAGTACAAGATCAAGGATCAAGGTGTAGGCAGCAGTGACTTCCTCTGAGGCCTCTCTCCTTGGTTTACAGATATGTGTCCTCTTGATGCTTCTTCATGGGGTCTTTTCTCTCTGTAGATGTATATTTGTTATCTTCTTGTGTGTCCAAATTTTCTCTTCTTAGAAGGGTTCCAATCAAATCAAATTAGCACCCACCCATACGATCTCATTTAACCTTTCTTGTTATTTAGTCATCAAGTCGTGTCTGGCTTTTTTGTGACCCCATGGGCTATAGCCCCTCAGGCTCCTCCATCCATAGGGTTTCCCAAGCAAGAACGCTGAAGTGGGTTGCCATTTCCTTCTCCAGGGGATCTACCTGACCCAGGGGTTGAAACCATGTCTCTTCCATTGGCAAGTGGATTCTTTACCATTGAGCCACGAGGGAAACCTCATTTAACCTTAATTACCTCCTTAAAGACTCTCTCCAAATGCATTCACATTCTGAGGTACAGGGAGTTTGGGCTTCAATACATGAATTTTGAATGGGGCCAAAGCTGGTTTTAGAAAAGGCAGAGGAACCAGAGATCAAATTCCCAACATCCACTGGATCATGGAAAAAGCAAGAGAGTTCCAGAAAAACATCTATTTCTGCTTTATTGACTACACCAAAGCCTTTGACTGTGTGGATCACAATAAACTGTGGAAAATCCTGAAAGAGATGGGAATACCAGACCACCTCACCTGCCTCTTGAGAAACCTGTATACAGGTCAAGAAGCAATAGTTAGAAGTGGACATGGAACAACAGACTGGTTCCAAATAGGAAAAGGAGTATGTCAAGGTTGTACATTGTCACCCTGCTTATTTAACTTCTATACAGAGTACATCATGAGAGACACTGGGCTGAAGGAAGCACACACTGCAATCAAGATTGCCGGGAGAAATATCAATCACTTCAGATATGCAGATAACACCACCCTTATGGCAGAAAGTGAAGAGGAACTAAAAAGCCTCTTGATGAAAGTGAAAGCGGAGAGTGAAAAAGTAGGCTTAAAGCTCAACATTCAGAAAACAAAGATTATGGCATCCCGTCCCATCACTTCATGAGAAATAGATGGGGAAACAGTGGAAACAGTGTCAGACTTTATTTTAGGGGGCTCCAAAATCATTGGAGATGGTGATTACTGCCATGAAATTAGAAGACGTTTACTCCTTGGAAGAAAAGTTATGACCAACCTAGATAGTATATTCAAAAGCAGAGACATTACTTTGTCAACAAAGGTCCGTCTAGTGAAGGCTATGGTTTTTCCAGTGGTCACGTATGGATGTAAGAGTTGGACTGTGAAGAAAGCTGAGTACAGAAGAATTGATGCTTTTGAACTGTGTTGTTGGAAAACACTCTTGAGAGTCCCTTGGACTGCAAGGAGATCCAACCAGTCCATTCTGAAGGAGATCAACCCTGGGATTTCTTTGGAAGGAATGATGCTGAAGCTGAAACTCTAGTACTTTGGCCACCTCATGCGAAGAGTTGACTCATTGGAAAAGACTCTGATGCTGGGAGGTATTGGGGGCAGGAGGAGAAGGGGACGACAGAGGATGAGATGGCTAGATGGCATCACTGACTTGATGGACGTGAGTTTGAGTAAACTCTGGGAGTTGGTGATGGACAGGGAGGCCTGGCGTGCTGTGATTCATGGGATCGCAAAGAGTCAGACACGACTGAGCGACTGAACTGAACTGAAAGTTCAATGTATAACTAAAAGCTTATAGTCCTCGTCTCAAAAAGATAAATAATCCAGAAAACGTTAATGACTAAAGGCTCAGAGTCAAAGCATCAGCTTCTTCTTATGATATCCTGTTTCTTAAAAGCCTGCATCAAATAGTATTCTCCCATGTTGCTACATAGATATAGAAAATTAGTGTGAGATATTATGCAGTTATTAGAGAAGTGCTGTTAGTACAGACAAAATGTACTGACCTCTTCATATGATTCCACAAAAAAAGCATCATTGCACGTTGGTCAGGTCACCACTAATAATGCAAATATGTTGTCTAAGAGCAGATGACAGACTTGTTCTGGCAAAAAACAAATATCTTAGGCTTACCAGGCCATATTGTTTCTGTCCCAACTACTCAGCTCTGAAACAGCCATGGATGACAAGTAACAAGTAGGTGTGGTTGGGGTCTAATAAAATTTATTTGTGGAGACTGACACTTACATTTCTTGTGATTTTCACATATAATTCTTTTGATTTTTTGACCATTAAAAAAGGTAAAAATTATTCTTCTACCTGGAACTGTATGCAAAACAGGCAATGGGCCATAGTTAGCTGAGTCCAGTCTAAGGAAAAGGACCAGTTCCAAGGAACCATACCTGAGATTTTAGGGTTATTTGGTGTCTCAGACAGTAAAGAATTTGCCTGCAATACAGAAGGCCTAGTTCAGTCCTTGGGTTGAGAAGGTCCCTTGGAGAAGGAAGTGACATCTCACTTCAGTAATCTTGCCTGGAGAATTCCATGGACAGGGGAGCCTGGTGGGCTACAGTACATGGGGTCACAAATAGTAAGACACAACTGAGCAACTAAGACTGCTGGGATTTCAGAGTTTCTTTTGATGGGAAAGAAAAGTTCCCTATATTATCTCCTTAATGCTGTCATATCCAGTATTAAAGAGTCATGTAAACTGTATCTTGCAAAAACTGTAGAACTGTTCTCCCCCTAACATTTGTGTATTCTCCTGTTTTCACTACCAGATGGTCAATACCAAAATCAGATTGAATACATTCTTTGCAGCCTAAGATGGAGAAGCTCTATGCTGCTGCTGCTGCTGCTGCTGCTAAGTCGCTTCAGTCGTGTCCAACTCTGTGTGACCCCATAGACAGCAGCCCACCAGGCCCCTCCGTCCATGGGATCTTCCAGACAAGAGTACTGGAGTGGGTTGCCATTGCCTTCTCTGGCAGAAGCTCTATATAGTCAGCAAAAAACAAGACAAGGAGCTGACTGTGGCTCAAATCATGAACTTCTTTTTGCAAAATTCAGACTTAAATTGAAGAAAGTAGGAAAAAACACTAGGCCATTCAGATATGAGCTAAATAAAATCCCTTACAGTGAAAATGACAAGTAGACTCAAGGAATTAGGTCTGATAGACAGAGTGCCTAAACAACTATGAACGGAGGTTCATGACATTTTACAGGAGACAGAGATCAAAACCATCTCCCCCCAAAAGAAAGGCAAAATGGTTGTCTGAGTCAGACACAACTGAGTGATTGAACATCAGCAAGATGCCGCAGACATTAGAGCTGGGAAAATGAAAAACTGGAAAAGGGTCCTGCCCCCATGGAGCTTATATTTCTTACCTCAGTAGCTGTTAAGAGGAGAAAATAATTAAAACTTAGAGTATAAGCCAGATCCCAGATGTTACGTGAGCATAGAAAATTGCACCATTGGTATTATCCTTACCACATCAGATGTACTCTGCACTGCTCAAGTCTCTGACTCATAGATTGAAGCTCCCTTGTACTGTTCTATGGAGAGGTCAGGGAAAAGCATTATCTCCTTTTTGTGAACAGGGAAATTCATCCTAAGTCACCTTGTTCTAAAGCAGCAGAACAAAGGGCAGGACTGTTTGCCTCCAAAGTCCATGTCATTTTCCTTATATAATTTTTCTTTCAAAATAACTTTTGTCAATATTAAAAACAAGAACTTTGTACACCATTCTTTGGGAATATGAAGAAGGATGAGGTCAAATGCAAGTTTAGTTACCCAGGGCTCTTTTCATTGAGGATTCTCTTATAATAACACTTTGAACATTAATTAAGGGACTTAATTAGATTTAATCAAACTTTTTTAATGTTATTATTGCATTGTCTCCCCTGAACCTTATTTCTTAGGTAAATTCATGTATATTTCTCTCAGTTTTCCTCCCATCTCTTAACTTACTTTCTACAATCTTCAGTATCAATTTTGAAAGTTTGTATTTGCTTTGGATGACCATACTTAACATAACAAGCCAGTATACAAATAGATAATTTTTATGTCAGATTTCCATTTAACAGATAAGCAAAAATGCTCCAGTTGGAAAAACTCAGGTTTTCTTAAACAGAGAAGAAGTCTAACTAACCTTATATTGGATTAGAAGGCAGCATAATAAAATGAGGAAAAATGAGACTAGGTATCTTAAGTTTTAAATCTACCTAGAGTTATAAACTTGTCTCATGCTAAAATTCTTCCTTCTTAATTACTAAGTGGTGATTCCTTCAACCTTTTAACATGGCATGGTTTTTTCTACTCTTGTGATGGGAGCCAACAATATGTAGACAGAGAAATCTCAGTAAGGACCATAAAGTGCCCTGGCTTGCTACGGTCTCAGTGTCTTCTATCTGGGGTAATATTTGGATAGTATGTGTATTGAATTTTGAAAGAAAAAATGTGACAAAATTGAAAGCATCTCTAGGATTATCGTGAAAAATAAGCAAAACTACATGTGCCTAGCTTAGCATCTACCCAGTGTAGGGATGTCTAGTACATGATGGTGAGTGGTATTATTCTTACCAATAATTGTTAAGTTAAGAAAGTCCTGAGGGGACAGTCAGATGCCAAACGTGGTCATTCACAATGAGAACTGCAGCCGTTGAGTGCGTCCACACACGTAACAGACTGACTGCTGCCTTCTCTCCAAGTAGGGAAACCTCATAGGTTGCTGTGTCCAGGGGAGATTGTTGGTAAGCTTGAAGTTAGGCTAAAGGAGTTACACCTACATCCTCATACTTTAGTCATAAATATGGTTTGATCTTATAGGTATGTTGTGGTTTCTAATGTCTTACTTTGTCCTTGTTCTCATAAATCTATTAATATGTGACTCTGCTGCATTACAAAGGAGGATTTCTCTTTAGTAATTCACAATTCATTTGAAAGTCAATTGAAAAAGTCCTCAAATTAGGACATGCCTCTGTTTAAGAATTCCATTTCTGATCTGAGTGTAGAAGAAGCCTGAAGTCATGCTATTATTTATGGTACCAGTACTAGTTTGTATCATGTATCTAGCTGTTTCCACTGTTTTAAAGGAAAGTCAGTCTGCCTTTGTACCTATATTTTCATATATTCTCAATACAACATCAAGTGCAAAGAAACTGGGAATCTGACTCTCAGACTCTGCACTTCTCAAAAGGGACTACAGTTGAGATGCAGAATGGCATTGAGCTTGAAGTTAGCTATGACCTGGGGCCATCACCTATTATAGTTCAGTGATTGTTTGCGAAGTTTTGACGTAACATAGAGATGTGACCCAGGGGCCTAAGAGAAATTTTTCTGCATTTAGGATGAGTTGACCATTTTGTTTGTAGTGTAGTCTATATTGAGGCCAGAGATTACTCATGGGAAAAGATGAATTTTTTTTTTCTTCAAGTGAAACAAACAACAAAAAAACTTTTGTACCTCTTCTTTCTTCCTACCCACCACTGGGAAAGGGTGACAATAAGAAAGAACAGAAGGTACAAAGATATCAGAAAACAAAACAAAACAAAACAAAAGTTTTTGAATGTGATTCTGGAAATATAGCAAATTCATAAAAAACAGAGCTTGCTTTTAGAGATTTTATTTTATGCTTTTCATACCAGGTCAGTTCAGTTCAGTTCAGTTCAGTTGCTCAGTCATGTCCGACTCTTTGCAACCCCATGAATTGCAGCACGCCATTCCTCCCTGTTCATCACCAACTCCCAGAGTTAACTCAAAGTTATGTCCGTCAAGTCAGTGATGCAATCCAGCCATCTCTGTCATCCCCTTTTCCTCCTGCTTCCAATCCCTCCCAGTATCAGAGTCTTTTCCAATGAGTCAACTCTTCCCATGAGGTGGCCAAAGTACTAGAGTTTCAGCTTCAGCATCAGTCCTTCCAAAGAAATCCCAGGGCTGATCTTCTTCAGAACGGACAGGTTGGATCTCCTTGCAGTCCAAGGGACTCTCAAGAGTCTTTCCAACACCACAGTTCAAAAGCATCAATTCTTCAGCACTCAGCTTTCTTCACAGTCCAACTCTCACATTCATACATGACCACTGGAAAAACCATAGCCTTGACTAGACAGATCTTTGTTGGCAAAATGTCTCTGCTTTTGAATATGCTATCTAGGTTGGTCATAACTTTTCTTCCAAGGAGTAAGTGTCTTTCGATTTCATGGCTGCAATCACCATTTGCAGTGATTTTTGAGCCCCCTAAAATAAAGTCTGACACTGTTTTCACTGTTTCCCCATCTATTTGCCATGAAGTGATGGGACCAGATGCCATGATCTTTGTTTTCTGAATGTTGAGCTTTAAGCCAACTTTTTCACTCTCCTTTTCCACCTTCATCAAGAGGCTTTTTAGTTCTTCTTCACTTTCTACCATAAGAGTGGTGTCATCTGCATGTCTGAGGTTATTGATATTTCTCCTGCCAATCTTGATTCCAGCTTGTGCTTCTTCCAGCCCAGCGTCTCTCACGTTGTACTCTGCATAGGAGTTAAATAATCAAGGTGACAATATACAGCCTTGAAGTACTCCTTTTGGTATTTGGAACCAGTCTGTTGTTCCATGTCCAGTTCTAGCTGTTGCTTCCTGACCTGCATACAGATTTCTCAAGAGGCAGGTCAAGTGATCTGGTATTCCCATCTCTTTCAGAATTTTCCAGTCACACTAGGTACCCAGTAAATATTGACTTCAATTAACAAATACAAAAACAGATGTCAGGGGCCAGGAATTATTGGTTTCTCTATCTATATTGTCATATTCCATGTGAATGAAACATTGCATTCAATTTGCTCTTCTGCCTAAAGACATAATCTTGTATTTTGAACAGTATACAAGATTTTACGTATATATATATACACGTATGGTGCATGCATGCATGCAAAGTTGCTTTAGTCATGTCTGATTCTTTGCAACTCCATGGACTATAACCCACTAATCTCCTCTGTCCCTGGGATTCTCCAGGCAAGAATACTGGGGTGAGATGTCATTCCTTTCTCATATATGCACACATATATACACAAATATATGTGACAAAGTGAAAGTGAAGTCACTCAGTCATGTCCAACTCTTAGCGACCCCGTGGACTATAGCCTACCAGGCTTCTCTGTCCATGGGATTCTCCAGGCAAGAATACTGGAGTGGGTTGCCATTTCCTTCTCCAGAGGATTTTCCCCACCCAGGAATTGAACCCAGGTCTCCCACATTAAAGGCAGACGCTTTACCCTCTGAGCCACCAGCTATGTATACTAATTTTTTTAAAGTACCTCTGTGTGTGTCATCTCAATACTTCTAGTCATTAAACTGTTGGCAGAAAGGAATGCCATCATTATCAAATTAATGGAAATTCACAGACAATAAATTAAAACTCCGTTTAGAAAAGGCTTTGTATGTTTTGTTGTTTTCTTGAGAAATTCATGCCTCCAGTTCCTTTCCTTCTGGAACTTATAACATTTTGTAACTCTGGGCTAATGTATGAAACCAAATCTTTGTTATCAACATTATAGGCATATTCCAGTAACATCTATCTTATCAACAAACTGAAAAACATCCTTTCCTAGCAGAAAAGCATTTTAAACACCTACATTTTATTTCAGGGAAATCTCTTCTCTCCTGAGATGTGTTGTAAAATAGAAAAGTTTATATTTTCTGAAGAGATCTTGTTTACTGATACAGTTCAAATCTTGGAGAACTACTAAGCTTTCTTATGACTACAAATGTATCTATTTCCCAAGGGGAAAAAATGCACAAATTTTCAAGACATTTATTTTTGATCTATCCTTTTACTCTTCAATTTCCCCTATTGAAAAGACTGAAAGTAAAAGAGTTACTTTGATAGTTAAAAAGACGAATTACCCTAGATGACAAGATTCAGATGTTATTTGATTACAGTGTTTTATAAAGCAAGCAGGAGACTCCTACCACCTAGGGATAGAGGCTAGATTTTCTTTTTTATCTCAAAATCTGCCATATGAGCATTCTGTCACCAAAAGTGTTCGAAGGAATTCACTTAACAAACATTATCCTGGAGGAAAAAAGAACATGTTGTTTCCTTCAAAAAAAAAAAAAAAAAATCCAGTGGCTTCCCATCGCACTCATAAAAGACTCCAACTGCTTACCACAAACCACAAGGTCCTACCAGACCTGGAGAATCTCCTGAGCATTTCTGCCACATTCATTTGTTTTGATATTCATGGTTCTCTTCACCAGACATTCCCTGCCGGCAGGTTTCCTCATGAACCCGCTAAAACTTGGTCTCTGCACAGAGACTTTTTCTCGCCACCCACCTCAAGTAATTCACCCCCTCCCACGAGAATGTAAACATCATGAGAAGAGGGGATTTTCCACTGCACCCAAGGCTATATCCTCAGCAGTGGACTGGGATTCGTTCAGTGTTGGTTGAATAACTTTAAAATATATATATTTATTTACTTCTTGTTTGTGCCCTAATTTTATAAATGAATCTAAGTCACACATTCAAGGTCAGCCAGCAGCTCCTGCAGAGCTTCCCTGTCACCTAGCTCCCTAAACAACCAATGCTTTTCCACCGTGCCCTGCAATTAGAATTTTTTCTTTTCTTTTTTTTTTTAATGTTTCATTTTGTATTGGGGTGTAGCTGATTAACAATGTTGTGATAGTTTCAGCTGAACAGCGAAGGGACTTAGCCATACATATACATTCTCTCCCTAACTCCCCTCCCATCCAGACTGCCACATAACATAGAGTTCCATGTGCTATATAGTAAAACCTTGTTGGTTATGCATTTTAAATACAGCAGTGTGTATATAGCAGCATGTCCATCCAAACTACCTAACTATCCCTTCCCCCCGTCCTCTCCCCCTTGGGCAACCTAAGTTCCTTCTCTAAAGTCTTTGAGTCTCTTTCTGTTTTCTAAGTAAGTTAATTTGTATCATTTCTTTTAAAATTCCCTTATAAGGGATGTTTGTTGTACAGTATTTCTCCTCTGTTTGAATTTCTTCACTCAGTATGACTCTCTAGGTCCTCCCATGTTGCTATAAATGGCACTATTTCATTCTCTTTGACGCTGGGTAATATTCCATTGTATACATGTACCACATTTCTTTATCCACAGGATTTTTTTTTCCACTTTAGTCTTTGCCTTTTATTATGTGTTCATGTGTTCAGGTTTTCACAGTTTTCTCCTTCCCTAATTACATTCTTATTAAAAATATTTGGAGATTTTTTTAGACAGTATAAATAATATTTACAGTGTTTTATTTGATAAAGATAAGAATGAGGATATAGAGGTATATGTAGCTCCTAGGATAAAAATGCAGAAATTGTAATAAGCATTTTGTATTTGTGCCTGCTAAAGAAACTCTGGAAGAATATGCATGAAATGAAGAACAGTGGGTACAATGTATGAGCACACATTAGAAAAGGGAAGAAAATAAAATAGTTCATTTAAAGCTTTTAAAATTTTAAAGCTTTTAAAATTTTTTAATTTTTAAATTATGCAATGGTATTCTTTACACAATAAAGAAATAAAATTTAAAACTCTTCACACAAAAAATTATTTATATATATGCAAGTTCATTTGTGATCATTTTTGTTTTCAAAAGCAGAGGGATGATGTGGTGACACCCACATGTGGTTACCAAGTCACATAATTGGGGTAGATTCACAAGTGTTTTGTATTTATGATTCAACTTCTGAACAATATGTAGAATATTTTAGGAATATCAAATGTTAGTAAATAATTTTTCTGCAATACTAGAGAAGAAAACACAATGATTAAAACTGCCAAGAAGGATGAGAAAACTTAAAAACAAATTTAATCCTTTTACTGATTAAATATGGCTAATTCTTTTGCTGGGGCTTCCCTGGTGGCTCAGTGGTAAAGATTTCACCTGCAGTGCAGGAGATGAGTGTTTGATTCCTGGGTTGAGAAGATCCCTTGGAGAATGAAATGGCAACCCACTCCAGTATTCTTGCCCAGGAAAACCTATGGACAAAGAAGCTGGGCGGGTTATGGTCCCTGGGGTTGCAGAAAAATAGGACATAAGTTAGTAACTAAATAATAACAGCAACAGTTCAACTAATGGTTTTCATATAGTATTTAAGTGAATTATGTTCATAATATTACAAAGACCCTCACAGGGACCTGTAGCAAGTAAGAGTATACAATTTTGGTAAGAAGATTCCATTTAGGTGGAGAACATTAACACTGAAGGAAATATCATGATTTTGAGGAGGATTTTATAACATGGCCAGCTAACCTCACCAAGATCATCAAACATAATCAAGGTTTTAAAAGTTGATTGACAGTTATAAATTAGTGTAGGCAAGTAAAACATGAGAAGCAAATCTATGCGTATGGTTAAAGATGAATTAACTAATTTTTCTTGGATTACAGTCTCATGAACCTACAGATTTCACAATGAATAAAAGAATCCTCTATGTAAGCCTAAAGACATTTCTCTGTATTTTCTCCTGACTTTTTTTTTCCAGGTTAGCTGATTTAATTAAGTATTCTCTAAAACACTGGATGTTAAGAAATGTACAAAATCTAAGATCCTGAAATCTCCCAATTTAATGTTGATTAAAATCGATGAGTTTGGAGTTTTCTGTTAAATCAAAGCTGCTGGCTTTCAGCAACTCTTTATTTTTGGAGAAACGGCTTTTTCTTTGTGTAACAAAAAGGCTTAGGAAAGCTTCTTAAAAAAAAAAAAAAAACTTATAGGTTGCTGAGTCTTAAAATAGCCTTTATGGACCATCCCAGATGTAGCCAGATGTGTAAATGCATTTGGAGCCTAATCCAAGGAGTCAAGTGTCCTGCAGTTCAGGACAAGCCCCTTCTTGGGGTCACATCCTCCAAGTCTACCGCTGTTGCACTGTGTGCGCCTTCCCTGGAACTCATCAAAGCAAAGGCCATTTCTTTCATTTCATTTCCATTTATCTCATTCAGAAACAGCCTACTTCATCACTGTGTAAATATTAGCTCCACAATATGTATCACTAACTGACCAAAGTATAGAAACTGAGTTAATGCAAAAATGTATTTCCTGAGACAACTGTGTTTCTCTGAATGCAAGAAGTTTGATATTTACCAAAGGCCCTCTATGTACTATGGCCCAAAGTTCCTAAATAAGAGACTTTAGCCATGCCCTCAAGTAATTCATCACATGTCATAAAGGAAGAAAATGCAGATTTTTGAAATCTGTATTGGATATAACTTTTGTTAAACAGTAATTCTGTTAAGGAATTAAGAGTTGTTAATAGAAATGTGGAAATGAATAGGAAAAGCTTTTGTCTCAGTATTAGCTAAAGTAATACTGAGTGCAGGATAGATGAGGTCCATGAAATGTGAGAAAACAAAACAAATACTGATGAAAAACACCCATAATTGGTTTTCAAAAGTTTTAGGGATAAGGAATTTTAAGATAAAAACAATTTAAGGATTATCCTTATGTTACTCACTCTGACATTGGTTAATTTTGCATTCTTTTATTTCTATAGGGGATGAATGATGGGAAAAGATTGTTTCTTTGTAGGGTACTAACCGAACACAACAATTTCTCTAACAAATTGACTGCAAAATGTATGACTCAGTCAATAGGTTAGTTCTTGCTCATGTAACAGAGTAGATGAATGAGTTGATGAAATGGCTTATCTTCATGAAACCATTCTGGGATCCAGGTTTAGAGAAGTGTAGCTGTCTTTAATGGGTCTTCCCTGATAGTCAGCAGGTAAAGAATCTGCCTATAATGTAGGAGATGCAGGTTCAATCCCTGGGTTGGGAAGATACCCTGGAGGAAGAAATAGCAACCGACTACAATAATCTTGTCTGGAAAATTCCATGGGACAGAGGAGCCTGGTGGGCTACAGTCCATGGGGTCACAAAAAGTCAGACATGACTGAGCACACAAGAGCACAAATTATATTTAATATACAGTAGCTTCTAAAGTCAGCCTGAGTCTGACTCCATTCTTCAAAAGAGGAGGTGAGAAACATGGAAGACGTTTAGTGGACTGTTTTAGTGGACCATAACAGAAAATGGTGGACAAACACACCTCAGAAATATCACAGGGTATATTTCAGAGCCCTATAAGAAAGCAAATAGTGCAGTAAGGCAAATCACACACATTTTGGTTTCCCAGTGACATAAAAGCTAAAGCTATGTTTATACTATACTATAGTCTAGTAAGTGCACTATAATAGCATTGCCTAAAAATAGTACACTACTTAATTAAAAATACTTTATTGATAAAAATATTAACACTATCTGACAATGCAGGGTTACCGTAAACCATCAGTTTGTTAAAAAAAAAAAGATCTACAAAGCACAATAAAACAAAGTATATCTATACTTTATTCCTGCTGTTGGCTAGAGCTTACTCAATAGCTATATCTAACTGCAAAGTAGACTGGAAAATGTAGTCTATCTATAGTGTCCTGGAAAATAAGAGAATATAGATTTAGGGGAATATACATAAGTCTCTGCCATAAACAGTGAGATTGGGAAGAATAGGGTCTTTTCTCAGGTGACTCAGTTATAAAGAATCTGCCTGCCATGCAGGAGACGGGAAATCCAAGTTTGATCTCTGGATTGGGAACATCCCCTGGAGAAGGAAATGGCAACCCATTTCAGTGTTCTTGCTTGGAAAATTCCATGAACAGAGAAGACTGGTGGGCTACAGTCCATGGGATCGAAAAGAGTCTGACACAGCTGAACGTGCATGTACCTATGTATTTGGAAGAACGATTGTCCCTGTCAGTGGCTATAATGACCTGCCACATCAGTTCAGCTTATGCAAGCTGTCTTCAGATATCAAACAACTCAGTAAAATAAGTGACTGTGATGGATGGTCCCAGGTTTATACATTATTGAAGATCTTATTTTAATTTAATGGTGAATTAGTTTGCTTCTTTTTAAACGCTGCCCCCCCCACCACCCTCAGGAAGTGCCATCTGCTAGGACATTTGGCTTTCCAATTAAGGCTTTTGCTAACAGAAAAAAAGTTGTGTTCTTTTCTTTTTGCTTGTTTTCTGTTTTATCTCTGAAAGTCAAAGTCAATCCATCTCTAAAATCTTCCTGATACAGTTTTACATACTGTTTTGCATATTACTTTTCTCCGCTTAATACATTTTAGATATTTTTCTGTGGTAGTATCACAGATGCATCTCTCTCTCTTTTTGTGGCAGTGCAGCTTTCGAGATCTTGTTCCCCTACCAGGATGCAACCCATGCTTCCTCCTGCAGTGAAAGCGTGGAGTCTTAACTATTGGACTGCCAGAGAAGTTTCCCTGATAGCTGTAAGTCCTTCACATTCATAAAATTTAACACCCGTTATCATTATTATTGTGAAAGTTTTGTAGACGGAATGAGTTTGAAGCTGGTGGGAGAAGGAATACAGAGCTCACATTTTGTGGGTGTTCATTCACCCAACCACCCACAAATGTTTATGGAGTTCCTACTCTGTGCCAGGCTAACACACTGCTGCTGCTGCTCCTGCTAAGTTGCTTCAGTCTTGTCTGATTCTGTGCAGACTCATAGATGGCAGCCCACCAGGCTCCCCCATTCCTGGGATTCTCTAGACAAGAACACTGGAGTGGGTTGGCATAGCCTTCTCTGGGCTAACACCCTAGGCACGCTTCAACAGTGGGCACTGACAGTGTATCAGACTCCAGGCTGGGTGGCATGCATCTATTTCCTCTTATAATCTTCCCCAAATCCTTCCAAGGCAGAAGTGAAAACCCCTGAAAAATCAAAAGGGCAGTGACATTAAGTCACTTATCCCAAGTCACTTGTTAGTCAAAGTCAGTAGTAGATCTAAGGTCAGAAACAAAATCTGCCTGACTGTAAACCTGGGTTCTTTCCAATGAGCCATCCTACCTCCTAAGGCAAGTGTCTATTTACCTGATCATCCACAGGACCTTGAGACCTTGATATATATCTGTACATAAAATAAAGTAATGGAACCAGAGGAGTTAAGGGATTTGAGGTGCTACTGGTTTCCCTTGTGGGAACCCCTTCTGCAGGATTGCAGCAGTTTGAACATAAAACTTGGCTTTTGAATATTAAGCACAGATGTTTTTGTCCTACTCCCACCAATGTGGGAAAAAATTCTGGAAGAAGACTTGAGAACAGCTATAGAGAAAATAATCTATCATTTTCCAGGAAAGTTATGTCACCGTGACGCTTTCCTCAGAGTCTGTTTCTGCCGGCCCCAAACCATGAAGGCAAAATAATGAGAGATATTCAGGCATTTGTGGAAACCACAGTATTGTGGTGGCAACAGTTGGGCCAATTCTTGGCTGGATTCAAATAAAGGTTGACTCAAATACAGGTTGACTCAAATAAAGGGTGGGGGTTCTGGCCATGGGATACCAATGGGTACTTTGAAGCCTGCCAACTTACTCAGATGGCATTAGGTGACCCTAGGATTACAGGAACAGGGATAATCTCATGAAACAATTGGGGTCACCATTAATAAATGTATAGCCCACTAATCAAAACGGGTCTGACTTTGATAGGTATAAAAGTTGCTTCCTAAAATAGCCATTATATTCATTTATATTATTATAGTTCCCACTTACAGTAAGCACTAAATGTTGTTCATTTCACACAAATTAATTGATCTCTTACTAAGTGCCTAGGTTGAGGATAAAGTGATGAACATTCTGGCAAACCCACACGTACCTTCTCATAGGGGAAACAAACAGGCATATAAATACAAGTTAAATCATTTTAGGTAACGATGGGAGAGAAACGATTTAGAGGTAAAAGGGCAATTTAGTTTCAAAGTATTCAAATTAAGGACAAGAGCTAGTAGGGTAGAGGGGAAAACCCTTTAAACACAGATTAAGGAGAGTAATAGAGGTGACATTTGAGCAGAGGTATGAATGATTGGGGAAGAATGTTGGAAAAATGTGTTTGAGGCACATAAAACAGCACTTTTTAAGTGACCCTGAGCAAAAATAGGGGAAGATTGGAGAACAGAAAACCTCAGGGGCAGTCAGCCACCTCACAAACCATGGTGAGGACTATGAATTTTATCCTAAGTCTAAAGGGAAGCTATTGTACTTTTAAAGAAATTATTAAAATCTGATTTGCATTTGTATGTCATTACTGTTGCTGCTAATCAGTAAACAATCTACACCAGAGTAAGAATGGAAGTAGCCCAATTAAATATTTCCATCCAAAGCATGAAACTGGCTTAGCTTAGAATGGCAAAGACAAATAGGATGAGACAGACAAGGAACCTACAAGTCAGAAATAGAATGTTTCAATTTTCGCTTATACTAAAGGTAAGACATATAAGTTCCTTGCCCTCAGTAAGTTTACATTCTAGGGGGAAGGTGAGAAATCTACAGATAAACTGATTACATAAAAGTCAGAAATCATGTCAAATCATATTAACAAGTGGAATGCAGAGAACTGAAGTATGAATAAGTGAGTGAAATGAAAGGTGACTGGGTAGCCAGGGAGGAGCTCTTTTTTTATTTTTTAACTTTTTATTTTTATACCATTTCAGGCCTACAAAAACATTTTAAGACTAGTGCTATTCAGCCAGATTCTCTGGTGTTAACACTTCACTGCTGTTGGTTAAAAATATTTGTGTTTGTGTCTGAGATTATATATCCTCTAGTCAGCTATTGTTAAAAAAATGCTAGAGCCTAAAAATGTTCAATAAACATTTCTTGTAATGAAAATATAGAATTATACTCTTTTTTGAATTTGGTTTTCTCTAAGTTTCTCAGGAATGAAGAATTAATATCTAACATATGTAAACAGCATATATAACAGCAATATATTAAAAAAAAATACAGACAACCCAATTAAATAAAGAACAGAAGCACTAAATAAGCATCTTTTCAAAAAAGAAATGCAGATGACAAACAGGCACATGCAAAGATACTCAACATCCCTAATCACCAAGGAAATGAAAATCAAAACCACAGTGAGCTATCATATCACACCAGTCAAAAGGACTATCTTCAAAAAGAACACAAATAGCAAGTGTTGCGAGAATGTATAGAAAAGGGAAACTTCATTCACTGTTAGTGGTAATGTAACTTGGTACAGATGTGGGAAACACTATGAAAGTTTCTCAAAGAAACTAATAGAACTGTTATATGACCCAGCAATTTACTCCCGGGTGTATATTGTACATAACTTGTGTGCTTTATGTATGAAGAAGCATTTGAAAAGATGTTCATAGCAGCACTATTTACAAGAACCAAGATATGGAAGCAACTCAAGTGTTTGTCAACAGAGGAATGGATAATGAAGATGAGGTATATATATATATATATGTATATATATATATATAATGAAATATTACTCAGCCAGAAAAAAGAATGAAATCTTGCCATTTGCACCAACATGGATAGACTTGGAAGGTGTTAAGTGCAATAAGTCAGACACATGTAAGATAGGCTATAGGGTTGTATTGTACAATGTGGGGAATATAGCCAATATTTTTGTAATAACTGTAAATGAAATACAATTATTAAAAAGTGTATAAAAACTTAAACAATTAAAAAAAACACAACATGCTCTCATAATCAAGGATTTTCTTCTCTTTTTAGTTAAATGTTGACTGCTTGGGTCTGATGCTACCTATGGACCCAAGAAGATAGCCCCAGACTTCTTCCTGTTCACTACCAGTGTCTCAAGCTTTTATGTATGTGCATACACATTAGAATCTTTGGCCTCCCTGTCTGAACAGTCTGAAGCTGTGGCTCCTCATCAACATGTGGTTACTGTGAACCCTGATCATGACTTAATTATAGAGCTTGTGTCTGTGTTCATTAGCTCAGTCTTGTCTGACTTTTTGCCACCACATGGACTGTAGCCCACCAGGCTCCCCTGTCCAAAGAATTCTCCAGACAAGAATACTGGAGTGGGTTGCCCTTTCCTCCTCCAGTCACAGGGTTAGCTCAAAATAAAATAGAGATGATGGATAGAAATTTAGAAACATTGCTATCAATAGGTTTTTGGTTTGTTTTAATTAAAACTGAAGTCTAACAGGTGGCACCAGTGGTAAGCACTGGGCTGCCAGTGCAGGAGATGTAAGAGATGCTGGTTTGATCCCTGGGTTAGGAAGGCAACTCACTCCAGTATTCTTGCCTGGAGAATCCCATGGACACAGGAGGCTGGCCATAGGGTTGCACAGTTGGACACGACAGAAGCAACTTAGCATGCACGCACACACACCCTAACGGTGGGGGGCAAGTCAAGCATGTTTTTCAAAAAACATCTTTGCTTGTGTTACTTCTTTTTCTTTTGGACTTTGGCTATAACTAATACACATTAATTTTAGAGTCTTTAATAGCTTTCAGCATCAAGCATGTCCCCAAGCAATATTTTCCTGTTTTCTGGTAGTGTTTCAAAAGGTCTGAGCTGTGTCCTACTTTTCCTTTTACACCCAGCATTTAGTCCAAAGCTCACCACATTGTAAATACTTAATAAGTAATTCACAAATAAACATTTGTGTATGTATATAAACATATATATTATATATAAGGTTAAAAGACTACAGAAATCAGGAGTAAACAATAGTACATTATGTTCGGAAAACGCTTTTCCCAAAAAGGAAAAAAACCTATGGAGTGTGTCTGTAAAATGCTGAGAACTTGAGAGATTCTTTTAAAAAGATAACCTAAGAAACATCTTTTTGATAATACTTTTATTTATTTCAAGGCACAAGGGATTTGTAATTTAATGCCTTAACCACTCAAGAATATTTATTAAAAAGAGCAATTGATTGAGCAAATGAGTTTGATAGAGAAACAACTTTCTTCGAAATGGGAAGCATTAAGTTTATTTTAAATAGAAAATAAAATGTACATACACACAGATAAAATGTATTCAACAAAGTGTTGATACCTAACACACACAGTTAGAAATGCTTTCTCTTTTACTCCCAGACCGTCTGGAGGGTTTGCCAGTAACCGTACCTTTAAGGTATGTGGAGAGGATAGTAACTTGAGCTGGTCTGGCAGCCCCTGAGTGGGTGGTAGAGACAGCTTGGCTTTGAATGGGCCTTTTGATGGAGCCAAGCATCCCCATCTCTGGGAGCCTCATTCTCATTAACACTTGCCCCTTGGGGCAACTCGGCCAAAAGGAAAGCAGACAGGAGTGCACCCGCTCTGGGCGTTGCCCTATCACACTGGGACTTTCCTGACTGGCCTTGGCACTGGCAGCCCATTCAGTGGCTGGTTTCCCATTCTCACAGGTGGCCCCTTCCTTTCTAGGTTGCTGACCTGAAGACAGACGTGTAAATGGCAACTTTAAGGGAGCTGTGGTCTTCGTGCTCAGCGCGCCCGACAGCTGGCCATACTCCATTGTGAACCACCCGTAAATGATCGAAACTTTTGCTCTATTCCCAGGGGACCCCCCATTAAAATGATTTTGCATTCACTACCTGCCAAGAGGACCTGTAAATGAGCCAAACGGAGTAGCAGATTAAGCGTAATTATGAATTCTGAGTGGAAAGGAGTAGTTGGAGATTGTTAGCATGAAAGACTGTTTTTTTTTTTCCCCTCCTGAAAATTCACATAGGAAGTATTGAATGCTCCACGGAGTCTTTTGTATTTAAATGTGCTTTGCAATTAATGCTTCTCCTCGTGCTTTCTTGGAAACAGATAGAAAACCTCCCAAACTTGAAAGCTGTTTTTAGAGTTGGATTTTGATTTGCTCAAATCTGTATCCAATCAGCACTGAATTTTCCAGATAAGTATTTTTAACATTTATTAACAAGAACCAGTACCAAATGCATTTCCCAGGCTTAGCTGTCAATGACCGGCTAATCCCTAGGGATTTATAAACTAGCACAACTGAGTACGGATTCAAAGGCCTCTTACAGGCTCTTCTAGAGTACTTAATGTGTCCCCATCAGGAACAAGTCATTGTGCCATTTATTCTTTTGTCTTTTCCTTCTTCACGAATAGAAAAAGAAAAGTTCAAGATGTTGAACATAAAAATATTTGCAGTGCCTGCAGACATGGCATCAATTCGCCTCCATGAATGTTTACAATGTTCCTGATTTGCTTTTAATTTTATAAACGTAATAATTTTGTCAACTAAAAAAAAGTGTTATGAATTGTTGATATACCATAGCAATGATTTAACATGCTAATAAAAATGAGTTTTGTTTTTCTCTCTCAAGCACACAACTGGATATAAGTGAAAACTTTTCCTGATTTGCTTTAAAAATTACTAACATGATTCGTCACTGTTTTTTTGTTTTTTCATGTTGTCCATAGATTTTTCCTTCTTCTCAATTAGTGATCCCCAACCTTTTTAGCTCCAGGGACTGATTTTATGGAAGACAATTTTTCCATGGACTATGTTGCCAGTGGATGGTTTTCGGATGACTCAAGCACATTCCATTTACTGTACACTTTCTATTATTATTACATCAGCTCCACCTCAGATCATCAGATATTAGATCCTGGGAGCTAGAGACCACTGTTAAATACTTTTATCTGTATATAGGAGTAGTAGCAGTCAAGATTTCTTTGTGGCTATGTAAATATTCTATTTCTCTTTCCTAAAGTGCGTTATCAACTACCATCACACTATTAGGAAAGTAAGTCAGAAATTATGTAAGTTCAAGTAAAAATGCTGATTTTTAAAAAAGTGAACCTGGCAGAAAGATGACAATGATCAGGACAGTAATAATACCAGCTAGAAAATACCATATACTTATAATATGTCAGACACTGAAACTTCCACCTCTATTATCTTCTAAATCTTCATAAATCTATAGAGGAGTTACCACTATTATCTTTACTTTAGGATAGAGTCTGAAGCCTAGAAGGTTAGTTTCCTAACATCATAGGGTAATTTTTAGCTGTTGCTGTTGCTGTTTCTAAGTCGCATCAGTTGTGTCCGGCTCTGTGCGACCCCATAGACGGCAGACCACCTCCTCTGTCCCTGGGATTCTCCAGGCAAGAATATTAGAGTGGACTGACTAGAGGCTGAAATTTGAACCTTGACATGCATGTGTTCCATGGATAATATATATATATATATATACATAGTTTTGATTACTTTCAGAGTAACCTTATAGAACAAACAAAAATGCAGTCTAATTTCTTTATAATCATCTTTATACAAAATATATCTTGTTTCTTATATTCTTAAATTTTATTTAAATCTACCCATTGTATGTGGTTTAAAAGCAACTAATGCATTTGGCTAAAAGAAAATCCAGATGTTTAGTCAAAGATGCACAGAGCCCAAATTGCAATTGAATTAAATTTTCACTTTTATCCAGTTGTGTGCTTGAGAGAAAAAAATAAAACTCCCTCTTATTTAACATGTTACATCACTGGTATGGTACATTAGCAATTCACAAAATTTGTTTTATTTTTTTCAGCTGAAAAAGCTATGTTTAACCATTTCTATTATGTTTATGAAAAATATTTAATGATGAAGCATATATAAGATGAGAACAAAATGCAGACACTCTGCCCTCACATGATCAGTGCAGCTTCATAGATCCACCACCCTATAGAATTAATGGTTCATGTTTTTAGCCTCATTAATGAAGCAGTTTGTTGTTTTTTTTTTAGCAAGACAAATTATATTGCTTCCTTCATTGCTGATATTCGATTGTTTAAGTGGCTTAAAACAATATGCAATTAATCCTACATTTATGTTTAGTACTTATTAAAGCAAGACATCTTGTTAGTCTGGATTTTGTTGCTATTCTTAAGTTGAAAACAAATTTACTCTATGTTGAATAGTCAGCAAACTTTGGATCTACTCATTTACTATTTGGTTAACTTTGGAATTTACAGAAGGATGCTATAGGCAGGGGTGGGAGGTTGTCATTGTTTATTGTTCAGTTACTAAATCATGTCTGATTTCTTGTGACTCCATGGATGCAGCACACCAGGCTTCCCTTTCCTTCACTGTCTCCCAGATCTTGCTCAGACTCATGTTCATTGAGTCAGTGACGCCATCCAACCAGCTCATCCTCTGTCATCCCCTTCTTCTCTTGCCCTCCATGTTTCCCAGCATCAGAGTCTTTTCCCATGAGCTGGCTCTTTGCATCAGGTGAAGTGGGCGTGATGAATAATAATTGTTTTTTTCTAACACTGAATGCTCAAAGATTCTGAAAATATTTTCAAGGAAAAAGAACAGTATAAGGGGTTAGAGTATTTATCTAGCCTTGCTATTTTTCTTTCTTCTTCCTGCACCTTTATTGTTCAAATATAGTTGTGGTCATATAGTGATGACCTCAGAAAGTAACAGAAATGTTTTTCTCAGTTTATATGTAAGCATTCTGATCTTCAAATGTCTGAAAAGCCTTTGAAAAGTTACTGAGGCCTCTCTGGTGAAAAGTGAAAGTGAAAGTGAAGTTGCTCAGTTGTGTTTGACTCTTTGTGACCCCGTGGACTGTAGCCTGTCACGCTCCTCTGTCCATGGGATTTTCCAGGCAAGAGTGCTGGAGTTGATTGCCATTACCTTCTCCAGGGCATCTTCCCAACCCAGAAATCGAACCTGGGTCTCCCACATTGCAGGCAGATACTTTACCATATGAGCTGCCAGGGAAGCTCTTTGGTAATAACCCCTTAATACCAACCTGTAATTGCAAATCACAACTATATGCCTTTCATGGGAATGGCATGGGAGGTAAAGAAGGTGAAAGAAAGCTGGGTGATACACACATTTGTGGTGGCATAATAGTGGGAGAGTGAATAGTTATATACTTTTTCTAATTATAAAAGGAATATGTCTGAGTCACAAAAGAATATTTGAAAGAACTATCTGGAGGTTTTCTTGAAAAATGTTTGAAAAGCACCTTTAAAAATATGGCAACTGGAAATACTTGCAGTAGGTATTATTTGAACTCATATTTCCCTTTGTTTCTTGTGGCTTCTGACTGCAGATGAGAAACATAACATTTGTCCTATCCATCCCCAACAGCTCCCCTCCTCTCGTGCCCTGGTTTTGCTTTTGCTTCCCTTTAGCTGAAGATCCCATCTGAGGAGCATCTTTAGGTGATCTTTGTGACCATCCATACTTTAAGAATTCTCATTTGGACAGGTCACTGGATCTTCCTGCTTGACAATATTTTAACACATAAATATGTTATCCTGAGCCTTATCACTCTCGAAAGAAAGTATGAAAACCAAAATTATGGTTTGAAATTTTAAATGGAGTTCTGTACTAATGAGTAAATGATGAAAAATGAAAAGAGGGATTTAAGGAGTCAAAGAGAGAGAGAAAAAAGGAAATGGTCATAAAATGGTTAAACAGGGCTAAAGACTGAACTGCCTCCTTCTGTATTGATGCCCTAACCCTCAAGGTGATAGGATTTGAAGACAGGGCCCTTGGGAGGTACTTAGGTTTCCATGAGGTCAGGAGGGTGAGACACTCATGATGGGATTAGTATCATCATAAGCACAGATGCCAGAGAGCTTACACTGTCTCTCCCCCTGTTCAAAGGAAGGCAGAATGAGAAGGCCTCTGTCAGCAAGTCAGAAAGAGAGCCCTTATGAGACCCAACCATGCTGACCATTCTGTCATGCTGGTCTTGGACTTCCAGCCTTTAGAACTGTGAGGAACAAGTTTCGTTACTCAAACCACCCAGTCTATGCAATTTTGTGACAGTAACCCAAGTTAATACAATTATCTTAAAGAGGCAAAATAAGGCTTATTAATATTTTAATAGAAAAATACCAATTAGGATATAAAAAGTAATAAAGCAAGACAGGCAAAAATTACATTGTTTAAAATAATTAGAATAAGATAATTAGTAAATACAAACATCTTAAAAGCTCAGAAATGATGAAGAGAAAGAATGAAAGAGCAGAAGCAAAGAAAACCAGTCAAGGAAAAGAAAGAATGCAAAAGTGTAAGTTGCACCCCTTCCCTTCAAGGCAGGGCTTCCCAAGTGGCTCAGAGTGTAAAGAATCCACCTGCTCTTCAGGAGGCACAAGAGACGTGGGTTTGATCCCTGGGTTGGGAAGATCCCATGAAGAAGAAGGGCATAGCTATCCACTTCAGTGTTCTTGCCTGGAGAATTTCATGGACAAGGAGTCTGATGGGTTACAACCCATAGGGTGGCAAAGAGTCGGACACGACTGAGTGATGAACACATCTGCAAGGCAAATAGTCCATTGGATGGAGAGAGCCACAAGTGGCCAAGGGGCTAGCTTTTCTGGCCTTGTTGATGAGACAGGTTCACCTAGGTGGAGAGCAGTTGTTCAGATTAAACACTGACTGAGAGCAAGTCCCTAAGATCCAGCTTTTTCACTCTTGCCAATGGTTTATACTATCAAGATCACATGCCTCTCACTCCTAATGTCAACTTTCCTATCTGCTGCAAATGATTCTAGCTGCTCTCTCCCGAGGATCCAAAGGTATTCAAATCCAGCATCCTACAGTCAGACAGAATTTGGGCTCAGTCTTTCCTTCCCATTTAACACTCCCACCTTTCTTTTTTCTGTTTATTCTGTGCTTTTATCCATTAAAAAGAAACAACAACAACAACAACTCTGTGGAAGCCTTTAATACATTGGGTGCCATACCAGTGCTTTGTGTACAATGGAGTCTATTGAAAGAGAGCCAGGGTCTTAGCCTCTTTAACTTTTCTTCTAGTGGGTGGATGAAAGAGGAAGGCTGAAAACCAAGCAGATCTTTATTTATAAAAGTCAACTGCTATAAAGCAAACAAACAGCATGCTGAGAACAAACAGAAAAGGAACTCTACTATCAGATAGAGTAGTTGTGGAAGGCCTCAAAGGGATTAAGCTGAGACTGAAGTTTGAGGTGGAGCCACTTGGTAAGAGGAAGGAGCAGTGCAAAAATTATCTAAGTCAGAAAAAAGTCTTAGACACAAAAATGGGCCTGTGAGCTGGAGGAGGAGCAGGAGGAGGAGCAGGAGGAGGGTGGGAGAGGGGTTTGGTGGGTCTCTCCAGGGGTGCATAGTCCTCGGACAGGTTGTGTAATGACTCCATGTCTCAATATCCTCTTTTCCCCATCAGATATACTTGACAATGTCTTCCCCAGGGACCCCACGCTGGAGACATCTAAATCATGGCCATCCCTCCTTTCAGGTTCTTCTTAGGACAGGTAATTTCTCTTCAGAATTAAAGACATACTGGGCCTCTTGAGAATTTGACCTGCTGGAAATGCAATTTGATTGCCTATCTTTTATTTTCTTTCAATGTATTTAAAAATAAGACCTAGTTTATTGGACTGATAATGCACTCATTGCAACTCAATGTGAAGACAGTTTAAAACTCCAGATTCATTATTTCTCAGTTGAATTCCTTTCTCAGTGTAGTCAGTGTTGTGAGACAAAGACTGGGCCATAAATCTTAAAATTAGCTGGGGAATTAATTTTAAATTAAACACACTATGATGAATTATAGGCAAATGAATGACTAGGAAAGTAGAGAAACAAAACTGGGCGGGTGGGGTGCATTCACATATGGTGGCTTAAACCAGCTGACTTCTGCAGGTCAGCATCTCTGTCAGAGGAAGAGAGTAATATACACTTCTTTAATTTTGTTTTTTGACTCTACTTGTGTGAAGGCTCATGTCTGAGAAGTCATTTCCCAATGAAAGCAGAATTCATGAGTTGTGGGGTTTTTACAGCATACAGTGACAGTGGAAGACAACTTTTCAAAATCTGAAAATGCAAAGATTAGATCAGTGGTCACACTTGAGGATTACAGACTTAGTCATCTGACTTCCTAAGTACTTGAGGATGAAACTCTCTTTTTCCCTCCAACATTTCTCCATTAGTGTGCTGGGAACTGGAATTTGGAGTGGAAGTGTGCTCTGCAGAGGCTTTTGTTAGAATTTTTGTGTGGAACCAGAGCAATGAGCTTCCACATTGTCCCAGATTTGATTTCCAGTGTGTGGATGCACTGTGGTAGACTGGGCCAGCTTTCACTATTTATTTAGACCCTGCCAAGTGCTATTTTTCTTTTTTTTTGATGTTTAAAATCAGGTGTTTTAATAGATAACATTTTTCA
>SJYC01031101.1:0-34848 GCA_006408675.1 Madoqua kirkii
CAGAGACTTTTGTTAGAATTTTTGTGTGGAACCAGAGCAATGAGTTTCTACATCATCCCATACTTGATTTCCAGTGTGTGGATACACTGTGATGGACTGGGCCAGCCCAGCTCCTCGAGCCTTTATTTAGACCCTGCCAGGTGTTGTTTTTCTGATCTTGTATAATTTATTAAGATTTGAACATCACTTTCTTTAGCTCTAATATGACAGAGTCCTTTCCCTTCAGGTGTAAATTAAATTAAATAAGATGCTGTATGGAAAGATTTTGGCATTGTAAAGATTATCCAGAGCATAATTTCAAAGATGTTAGTCATGAGTAGCTTATCAGATTTAACAAACTGATGTAGATAAAGCAAGATTTGATAAGATGAAAGGGAAGGAGTTATTGAAAGGATGAGGGAACTGATCCACAGGGGATGGACCTGCCTATGGAGGGATTCAAGGTGGGCAAAAGACTGCTGTGAGTTCAGGGGGACTTGGCTGATAAACAGAGAAGAGATAGTAGCGGGCCAAGGTAAACTCTTATTTCACTATCAAATATGTGTATAGCTTTTACTTCCAAACAGGTAAAATATTAAGACAGTACCTCATTTTAATTTCATGGGTGGTATGCACTCCTCCCATTTACAGATGAGGAAACTGAGGCACAGAGGGGTTAAGTAACTTGCCCAAGGATGTACAGCAGGTGAATATCCGAGCTTGGGTCTGGATCCAGACTCCCAACTTTAAACATTAGACTAAAGCTTCATTTTTGCAATATTTTTCAGTTTGGCTCTGATCATCTAGAAGTGGAACAGGGCATAAAATTTCATGGTCAATCCTTTGCATTCATGTATTTTGTACCTTCCTGATCCCTACTCTCCTGGGCACCTTCTTGTGTCACTGTTTTAATACATCATCCTTTGAATCAACTAATCCCACTTGTTCTTAAACTTCAGTGTATCTTCATGTTTATGTATTTTCCAATTTATTTTCCTAGAGACTTGGAGCCTAATCAAATTTTATTTTGTAACCCATATAAATTTTTCAAAATTAATATGCATTTTCTTCAGAATCAACAATATTTTCTCGTTTTACTGCACGCTATCTGTAGAGATAGGGAATATGTGGTTAAGCTAGAGGCAGTGATCAAAATCTGCAATCCATTTCACAGAGACAATATTCTTTTATTATAAATTCTTACTGCTTCATGTGATTGAGAAAATGGTAGTAATTCAACTAGTCTTAAAACTGTAAAGAGATAGTTGCTTTTCATCTCCTTTCTTTCATGCATGTACTGTAAAATGTTTCTTCCCACCAAGGGTAAATTTGTTACCTTTGTGCAACATAAACATTCACGTTTATAATGCAGTTATTTATTGGCTTTATTAAGCATTGTTAGCTTTGATGCTGTAAACCTATTAAAAGACATTGAAAAACATAAAGCTGTTCTATAAAGCTGATGAAAGTTGAAGTTGGGAAGTCCCCAACTTATTTTTACTCAACACTATAAAGCAGAAAGGGAAAATCATTTCTATTTAGTTGCAAAGATAAACATGTGTTTATCTGTGTGTCTTTTTTACTCAAGTGAATTGAAAGCATACAAGACTAAAGCCATTTCTTTCTCTATCAGACAAAATAACACATACAGTTAGGCTGCCTCACCTGTGAGTCACCATCTGAGCTGGAAGCATCATTTTAAGAAAGTCATTCCTCCAAGATGACCATTTCAGCTTGAAAGTTCTTTGAGATTGTTATTCATTTTTACAGTTTTCCAAATTGGCCACTTTTATGTACATTCTGATTTATAGGAATATCTGATTAATTGTAATCATGACTCTAAAGCTCTTTTGGTAGATTTAATTTTCATATTTTAGTATCATTTCATCCATATTTTAGTGACTCAGAAGAAAATGGAAATGACAATGCCCTGTCCACTGATTATCCCTACAGTGGACAGATATCCTTACAGTGGCTGAAAAAGAATTAATATTTTCTATTCCTCTTTTGTAGCACAGAAGGAGAATTTTTTTTCTAGGGAAATCTGGATAAAAAAAAGTGTAGAGTAGACAGAGAACATTTATATGTGTTATTCCCCTTGTTCTTTTGGAGAAAACTACCTAATTATTTCTATCAAGTAAAAGTGGTTGATAACTGACAGAGGCCTCAGGTTAATTCCATATGATAATGATATATATTTCTTGTCACCAACAAAGTCATCATCATTGCTTTCCACAGATTTCTGTTAGTCCATTGTGGCTGAAGGACATTTTCTCCCTAACTTCCTTTAATTCAGAGATTTTAATATGTCAACTTTAGAATCAAAATTTGCTTAGTCTCTTAATAAACAATGTGATTGGAAATATGGGAAATATCACTCATACATTTGATTAGGTTGAAAGAACCATTTCATTGCTTACTTCTGTACCATTCTTGAGCTAAAAATATTTTTTTTTAATTTATTTGGAAAAATCAAAAGAAAAGAAATAACTTATGACTCATAAAAATAATGTGAAATTCAAATATGTGTTTATAAATAAGGTTTTACTAGAACACAGCCACTCCCATTTGCCTGTATTTTGCATGTTCTTGATTTTTCTTACAGCAGATTATTTACAGAGACCATGTGACATGTATATCCTAAAATATTTACTTTATAATCCTTTACAAAAAAATTTGTTGACCATTGAGTGATAAGAATATTTGAAAAAGAGAAAATGAGAAATATTTGGTTAAATTATGTTTTTAACGATTAGTATTTATTAAAAGAATGATGCTTCCCTGGTGGCTCAGAGGTTAAAGCGTCTGCCTCCATTGCAGGAGACCCAGGTTTGATCCCTGGGTCAGGAAGATCCCCTGGAGAAGGAAATGGTAATCCACTCCAGTATTCTTGCCTGGAGAAACCCACGGACGGAGAAGCCTAGTAGGTTACAGTCCACGGGGTCACAAAGAGTCAGACACGACTGAGCGACTTCACCTTCACCAAAAGAATGATGAGTGACTTCAAAACTCCAGTTGCTACACTGTGTCTGACTCTTTTACAACCCCGTGGACTGTAGCCCTCCACGATTCTCTGTTCAGGGGATTTCCAGGCAGAAATACTGCATGGAGTTGCCATTTCCTTCTCCAGGATATCTTCTTAACCCAGGGATCAAACCCTCATCTCCAACACTGACAGGCAGATTCTTTACCGCTGAGCCACCTGAGAAGGCCTTATATATACCTATAATAAAGTGCTACAGAAAAATGTCAAAAGTACTGTTCCTAGTTGTTCACAGAAGTTTTGGCATTATAGTAACAAGAAGAAATCTGGTTAGTTTTACCAGGCCGATTCCTTCCAGAGAAAGTGGTCCCAGGAAGACATAATAATTGTGGGTTTACTCTCCACTACCTGAACTCTATTTCTTTCCTTCTTTCTACTGTGCATCATATAATCTAGGAACAACCAATAATTATGGTGAAACAAAGCAAAACAACATCAACAACAACCTCAATCAGTTTAATTAACTACTTCAAGAGCACAGTTGTGTCCTGATATTCACACTAACCCTTCCTCTCCAGTCCTTGGAAACATTAATTATTCATCCCTGTACGTTATGAGTATCCCCAGCCCTAGTCATCTTCCTGCTCCTTGGTTGTTTATGCTTTTCAAGTATTATCATGTCATCACCTTAGTCATCCTGGCAAGCTATGTGTATGGATAGATAGTCTGGGGCATTAATCTTGCCACATAAGTTATGTCTTCCAATACCTTTATCAGTCTCCTTGCTTGTCTCTGAACTCCCTCCAAATTACATCCTGCCTTCTTTCTGCAGTTGTGATGCCCCAACTTGACCATGGTATTCTAGGTGTGATTTCACCAACCCACAACTCAATACCTTCTCTAAATCATAATTCAAGACAGAACTAGCCCTCCTCTCTTCACTCTGTGGCATAAGACAAAATGCAACAAATGCATAAATCACTACCATGTCTCTTTCGTATCCTTGATGATCTACAGGCAAAGCCAGTGTTCCCTTCCCTGAACAGTTTGAAAGGACCTTGAAAAATCATTGACTTTTTCCCTACAGGTAAGTTTAAAGATGAAAAAAAATCCTAGACTTGTTTATTCTACCTTGAAAATCTTAAACCAATGTGAGTGTTACTTCTTATTTCTTAATACTCCATAGGTCTTGTCAATAATAGAGAATCTTTCTCTGTTGGCCTTTCTTTTTTTTTAGTCTTTACTTAGAATAACTGGACATATCTTTACATTACATTTTTTAAACTCAATATAATTAAGGTATATAGGGGATGATCAATCTATACAGACATGGATAATCTTGAGAGATATCTCAAAGCCTTTCTCTTACATGAGAAAGTGCCTGGGGACGTGTTATGCAGTGGAACAAGATTCTACAATCATTTCTAAACTTCCAAGAGGAGAAGCACATTAGTCTAATGAAGGGAGTGGGAAAAATATCCCTGTACATACTAATTTGAGCAGCAAAATGATCTGGAGAAGTTGGAGATCTTGATAAATGGGGCCAAGTAATTGACAGAGTGTTGTAATTAGGGCAAGGCATCTGTCAGTTAATTATCTTTTCCACCATAAATAATTACAATTTTTACATGTTCCCATAGCTTCTAATTTCTAGCTGGGATTATCTTCTCCATTCTCATCGATTTAAGCTTTGAAGATGAG
The DNA here is from genome assembly GCA_006408675.1 of Madoqua kirkii. NCBI lineage: Eukaryota > Metazoa > Chordata > Mammalia > Artiodactyla > Bovidae > Madoqua > Madoqua kirkii. The sequence goes on from SJYC01031101.1 coordinate 4,664, forward strand.
ACAGGAATGGATATAAAGAGAAAATTTCCCAGTTATCCCCTCTGAAAAATAAATGCAAGGTAAGAAGTATCTGGCTGGGTAGGCTATGAATTTGGCAAGAAGGAATGTAAATTGGCAGTAAGATGATTTTCTATTTCAAGTTTCCTTTGTATATGATCCAGACAATGCACCCAGGCTTGGGAATTCATTTGCTCACTTGTCGATTTATTTAAAAAAATCTTTATAGACTCACTAATGATATAATAGCTCAAGGGTCTACAAAGATGTTTTAGAGAACTTGTGGTTGGTGGAATAGACTTATATATGAACACGAAAAAAGCAATGGGAATAGGAATAGTATAAGAAAAGACATCTCAAAATTTTTAGAGCAGTGGTCCCTTTATTTTTAATTGAGCACCCCTTTTAGGAAAACTATTTTGGGCATAGACTTTCATTATCTAAACATAATTTAAAATTATGTATAAGTACAGATGTTAGTTTGTGTATTAGATAGCTATACAATTTATTTTAGTTTAATATTTAGATTAAATAGAAATGGAAATTCTGAGTTTTTTAAATATACAATACATTTTAATATATTCCTTGTGTTATACCCATCCCACTTTGTAGAATCATTGCTTCTAAAACTTGATCATGAATATTCCAACATGCCTGAAGTTCAAAAGATTTGGAAAGCAGAGGGCAGAGATGATGAAAAAAAGTTAGGCAGGGATCAGACGATAGTGATGTGTATACTGCAGTTCAGTGTTTTCCAAACTGTGTTCCAGTGAACATTAAATGAGATTCTTTGAAATTAAAAAAACAAACAAAAAAAAAGGAATCTAACAGATTTGGAAACTGTAGGCTTAAATTATAAAATTTCCTTATTATAGGTCTAACAGTGTATGATGATCTCATGGTTTCCTATTTGTCATCTTACTTACTAAGCTCTTGAGTTGAAAGACTATATTTTTTTTCATTTTATTTTTATTCAATAGTTAATCATTGTAAGTGTCTGCAAATATTAGGTTCATAAAAATTGACACTGTGCTTGGAATTGAATTCTGTTGTTTAAAGGTAGGAAAAACGTGATTCCATTAGACTTTAAGAGTATTCTTTTTGCCTTATATTATTATCACTTTTCTATACTAACCATTAGTTAATGAATTGCACAATATTTCTATTTTGACTTAGTCATCTAAAAACACTCTTCACAGACCAGCTATCTGTGGAGGAAAATAAGTAACCACTCTTTCCTTGTCAGTTGAAGTGCTCCCTAAGGATCTGAAATCCTGGAACATTTTACCAGCACATCAAACTTTGGGATTAGACCCTATATCTCCAGATCACTCTTAAAATTTGCTAATGTTCTATCTATTGTGGAGCAACATGTCAAGTTGAGTGAAGGTCACTCTTTTGTGCCTATTTAGATTTCTGTTTTGAAGAAAAGTATTTCTCAAATGCTACATGCAGCCTTGCTATCACAAATACAGCATAACAAACAGAAGTCAACCTTTCTCTGATGACACAAAGTTGTAATTATTGTCATTAATCACTGTACTGTGATTGATGAAAACATAATGTGCTTGAGCTATCTTGCTGCATAAGGTTGCTTTTCTCCCTATGTTAACTGACCCCAAACTATGGCTTTCTAAGTATTTGTGTGTGCTCTTTATACTTGTTTTTTTCTATCCTTTAGTTCCAAGTATACATACTTGTAAAGAACAAGTATAAAATACAGATATAAATACATAATTATATATATACTGCAACTGTGTGTCTGTGACCACTGCCCACAATATTATCTCTCACTACCTTCAACCTCTTTGTAATTAAACCAGAGAAATCGAGCTTATGAAAACTGGATACAAGTAGAATCTGAGTGATGGCCTGAGAGCTCCTTCATGAAATAACTTCTGTTCTCTACTTGAATCTCTCAAAGACTATTCTGCTGGTTTATCATTATTTGCATTTATCAAATACTTATAAAGTAAAAGACATTTTCACATACAATTTTTCTTGTGATTTGTGCAAAAGAGTGCAAGTTAGATATTCTTAAGTGTATTTTCATGTGAGTAGGGTTTTCATTTTAAATTTAACCCAGAATTTATTGGGGTTCAAATTTGCAGAACTCCTAGTTAATGTTAAATTTTACATGAATATTTATTATTTAGTATAAGTATGTTCCCTGAGATGTAATTACATGGGGCATATTTATGCTAAAGATTTTTTTTATTGATCAGAAAGTCATATATAACTGGGTGTTCTGTATTTTATCTGGTGAATTTACATTTTAAAACACTAACTTCAAAGAACTGAGGAATTATATAGATTTGCATAGCTAGAAAGTATTAGGATTATGATTTAAATTCAGGGCTTTTGACTTCAAGTCCAGGGCTCATGATTATTTTCTGTATCACTGAAAATGGTGAAACCATGTCTTCTGGATAAGTGGATACTAATGTGTCCACTGCAGGGTCCATATATCAGACTATTACTATCCTACTTTTTGAGGAGAGTTATAACAAATTATGACAAACTAGGCAACTTAAAACAACAAAACTCTTATTTTCTCATAATTTTGGATTCCAAAATCAAGGGACTGGCAGGGTTTATGCTCTCTAAAGACTGGGAGTGGCTGCTTCCTTGCCCTTTCCTAGCTCCTAATGGTTCCTTACAACCTTGACTTTACTTGACTGAGGCAGCATCCTCTGATATTCTTTATCTGTGTGTCTGTGTCCATATCTTCCTCATCTTTGAAGAACAAGTCATTGGGCTAAAATCCACTCCAATACAGTATGTCCTCATCTTAATTAAATCTGCAAAGGCAGTATTTCCAATCAGGTGACATTCAAAAAAGAGTGCAAGTTAGATATTCTTAAGTGTATTTTCATGTGAGTAGGGTTTTCATTTTAAATTTAACCCAGAATTTATTGGGGTTCAAATTTGCAGAACTCCTAGTTAATGTTAAATTTTACATGAATATTTATTATTTAGTATAAGTATGTTCCCTGAGATGTAATTACATGGGGCATATTTATGCTAAAGATTTTTTTTATTGATCAGAAAGTCATATATAACTGGGTGTTCTGTATTTTATCTGGTGAATTTACATTTTAAAACACTAACTTCAAAGAACTGAGGAATTATATAGATTTGCATAGCTAGAAAGTATTAGGATTATGATTTAAATTCAGGGCTTTTGACTTCAAGTCCAGGGCTCATGATTATTTTCTGTATCACTGAAAATGGTGAAACCATGTCTTCTGGATAAGTGGATACTAATGTGTCCACTGCAGAGTCCATATATCAGACTATTACTATCCTACTTTTTGAGGAGAGTTATAACAAATTATGACAAACTAGGCAACTTAAAACAACAAAACTCTTATTTTCTCATAATTTTGGATTCCAAAATCAAGGGACTGGCAGGGTTTATGCTCTCTAAAGACTGGGAGTGGCTGCTTCCTTGCCCTTTCCTAGCTCCTAATGGTTCCTTACAACCTTGACTTTACTTGACTGAGGCAGCATCCTCTGATATTCTTTATCTGTGTGTCTGTGTCCATATCTTCCTCATCTTTGAAGAACAAGTCATTGGGCTAAAATCCACTCCAATACAGTATGTCCTCATCTTAATTAAATCTGCAAAGGCAATATTTCCAATCAGGTGACATTCATAGGTATGTAGGACTTGAACATATGTTTTTGGGAGGATACAATTCTTCAGTGGTAAAGAATCCATCTGCAATGTAGGAGATGCAAGATGCAAGATTGAAATGTTCGATTTCTTCATTGGAAAGATCCCCTGGAGAAGAGCATGGCAACCCACTCCAGTATTCTTTCTGGGAGAATCCCATGGCTGGCTATGATCCATGAGATCTCAAACAGTCAGATGTAACTGAAGCAAATGAACACACACCCATGCAATTCAACTCTTAACATGCAGTTCAGCTCTTAACATGCAATCCACACACCCATGCAATTCAACTCTTAACATGCAGTTCAGCTCTTAACATGCAATCCACACACCCATGCAATTCAGCTCTTAACATGCAGTTCAGCTCTTAACATGCAATCCACACACCCATGCAATTCAACTCTTAACATGCAATCCAATCATTAGAACAGAGTGGAATATAAGAAAGTTATATTGCCAATCTAGAAAAACTAGGACACTAAATACAAGACCTGGAAATGTGAATTGGAATGGTGGACACTCAGACTACATTCAGTTTCTGATGGGATCGACCCAAAACACAGTATAACTTGGGCCATGGGCAGAATAATAGAGCCAGCTAATACACACTTATATATATTTACCAGAGTCAGACACTCGAATCTGTACAATAGTGCCAGGGGATAGGTATGATTTTCACTCCGTTTTATAGATGAGGAAAGGGATACAAAATGCTAAGTAATTTGCTTAAAGTCATGAAGCTAATATGTGATACAGTTGTGATTGAACCCCAGGCAATTTGATGCTGGAATCCACATTCTTTACAATTACTTAGGACTAGTCGCACATGACTTCACTTTCACTTTTCCCTTTCATATATTGGAGAAGGAAATGGCAGCCCACTTCAGTGTTCTTGCCTGGAGAATCCCAGGGACAGGGGAGCCTGGTGGGCTGCTGTCTATGGGGTCGCACAGAGTTGGACACAACTGAAGCAACTTAGCAGTAGCAGTAGCGGTATCTGGGGAAAGAGGAGGCAGTTTAGGCAGAAAGAAAGGCAATTTGAGGAAGGAAAATACAAATGAGAAATAATGACCATTTTAATTTTCCTATTGGTTGGTGTTTGTCTTGTCTTGGTTTTGCCTCTTGACCTTGCTGACATGTACATCAAGCAGAGATTCTCAAATTTGAACAGGCATTAGAGTCACCGAGAAGACTTATTGAATGCAAGTGCCCTCTCCCCCATCACCCCCTAGTTTCTGATTCTATGGGTCTAGGGCAAAGCACAAAAATTGGCATTTCTTATAATTTGATGCAGATACTACCAGTTATAGATCACAGTTTGAGAACAACTGATATAGAGAAAGTTGAGATGAGATTAGGGTAGAAAATGGTTTTCAGATTCAAAAATTCAATGGCAATTAGCATCTGTCCATAGGGAAAGAACCACCAATTATTTTATAGGGAATTCCCTTGTGCCTCAGATGGTAGAGTCTGCCTTCAATACAAGAAACCTGGGTTTGATCCCTGGGTCAAGAAGAAACCCTGGAGAAGGGAATGACAACCCACTCCAGTATTCTTGCCTAGAGAATTCCACAGACAGAGGAGCCTTGCAGGCTATGGTCTATGAGATGGCAAACAACCAGACACAACTAAGTGATAAATTCTTTAAAATAATTTATTAATATAAATTGTTTTATAAACCAAACTCAAACTTCTGTTATTAAAATAATGATATAGTATTTTGTATCCATGTGTATCACACACACATACACATATACACATTGTACTCATAATTTATCATTAAAGTTCCTGTATTTATAACACCTGCAAAGCAGCCTAGGATCTAGATCTTTGAAACAGGACATAGATTCTAGTTCAGGCTTGTTCGTAAATTAGCAAGTACTTGTCTCTGAGCCACATTCAGCACCCCCCAACCCCTACAAACTAAAGGAGCTGAGATTGAGAAATAGTAACTACACAGTGGTACCTAGTGCTGTTAACTGTTATTTTTGAGAAAAATAATGATATGGAAAATATTATCTCTGATGCATTTTTTCCTATTAACTTTTTTCATGTGTTAATTGTAAAAGATTAATGCATTCAGACAAGCTAAAAGTACATATTATTCACACACACACACAAAAACCCACTCAGAGAGAAGCATTTTTAATATTTTGGATATTATTTCAAAAGTTTCAACATTCTATACATACTCAATATTCTATGACCATGCTTGTATATTAACTCAAATGTATATATATCAGTATTTTTAATACTCTTGTAGTATTACATTGCACAGTTATCCCACAATTTATTTAACCAGTTTAATATTCTTGGGAATTAAAATTGACTCTAATTTGTGATGGCTTCCTCTATGGCTCAGTGGTAAAGAAGAGTCTATTCTAAATGAGAAGTTGCAGGAGATGCTTGTTCGATGGTTGGGTCAGGAAGTTCCCCTGGAGAAGGAAATGGCAACCCACTCCAGTATTCTTGCCTGGGAACTTCCATGGAGCTTGGCGGGTTACAGTCTGAAGAGTTGCAAAGAAAGTCAGATACAACTGAGCACAGAGCACACAGTGATGGTCGTAATGAATACCTTCATACATACATTTTGATGTTTTTGTCCATTCTAGAGGTGAAATTGCTGGGAAAAGTGATGTCACTTTTATGTATCTATAAAATAAAATTATTTATTTCTATGTGTTTATTCTTTGTGTATCTATTGCAGAGAAAACAACTGTAAGTGTGACTTTGACATGTGAATAAATGAGATCCCCTGCTCTTTAAAGATGAATGACTTTTAAATTTACTTTTTAATGGTTTTCTATGTTTCCTAATTAGTGGACACATGGGCATGAGCTGAGATATACTGTAAGCAGCAGCCTTGTTATCAGGGGATAGCCATCTCTAAGCTAAAACCAGAAAAGAAATATCAGTGTGGGAAAAGAGACAGTGAGAGGGATTCATTTTTCTAGACAGAAGGGGAAGAAATTGGCTTAATAAAAGTTTTAACCAAATCCAAATGAAATAGATGCATGAATGCCCTCAGGTCCTTGAGTCCATTCTACTTTCATAGGAAGAAGGAAAAGTAGTCAGGAAAATCAAAAAAGAAAGACAGTGCTAAAGCCAGCAGGTACAATCTGCAAGGGACCTGTGTAATGGCTGCACTGAACTGAATCGCTCTTTGTGAACCAAGACTGAGCTGATCCAGCATCCTTTAGCCTGAAGGCTGCAAGGTGTGTGCTGCTAGAAACTAGGGCATCAATAAACTCTTTCTGACTGGGAGCCTGTTCACACAGGGAGAGAGAGAGTGACAACAGGGGACGTACCAGTTCGATGGAGAAGTGCTAAGGAAAATGGACCAGACCAGTGTTGATGTGGCAGAGTGTCAGGACCCACTCCTGACACTCTGGATGCTGGATCCCTGAGTGCCCAGATCCAGGCCCCAGTCCAGGCTGATAGGAGGAGATGGGAGCTTCCAAATAGGCTGAGTCTGGGCATGCAGAAGTGTCAGAGGCAGCAGCCTTATGGAGGAGAGGAGAGAGCTCTTCTACTCAGGAATAATCAATCAATCTTTTGATTGATTCTCTGGTACGCATGCCTGGCCATAAGTCAATCAGCACAAGATCTGTGTGGGGTGGAGGGAAGTGGGAGGAAATGAGGAGAGAAGGAGAGGAAGGTGGGATGTGGTTCACAAAGAAGGTGGGATGTGGGGTGTCTTCCAAAGCATCAGCTGGAAGAAAACAGTCCTGCCCTGGGAGAAGGAAGGCTGGCTGAAGATTCCTCTCAAAACAGGCAGCCTTGCAGACCTTTCCCCAGAACTGACCTTTGCAGACTTGAGGACTCATGTCCAGGGGAGTGTCTACCTCTGGAAGCACTGTATACCTGAAGAATGTGAAGGAAGGTTCCCTAGTGAATGGATGGGAGGAGGACAGAGGAGGCTAACTTGGGGCTGCATTCACAGTGTCAACAAGAGAGCAGTGGGCTATGAGCTTCCTGCAGTGAGGTTGAGAATCCAGACACATAGCTCATGTTTTCCTTTTTCATTAATAAGACTAATGAAGTTACACAATCTGTATAGATTAGAAACTAGAACATGGTTCCAAGACAGTAGGACTTCAGGCAACATTTATTTCTGATTTTTTTTTCAGTTTATGGAAAAAGATTCTATCTTAGTAAACAGACCTCTTGATATAAAATGAGATAATTTTAAATATATACATGGGGTCAAAGCCACAGAAAGCTAGTCTGAGAATATGATGCAACTAAGTCTTCAGGAAAGAGCTTAGGATTATAAAAGTGAACTAGAATCTAGATAGAGAATCAAGAATGGTGGAGCAGAATTCAGAATCTGACAACATATCCTATTGTTTCCTTCTCGAAAGTCCCATGGGGCAGCTACTCTGGTTTTGCTTCCTGCTTGTGGCCTTTGCACAAAGTGTTCCTCTCCATGGAAGTCCATATCTACTTTGGCCTAACTGTCTCCTCCTCTTGGAGCCTTCTTGACTATTTCTTCTGGGAATGGCAACTTAGCACCTCAACATTTTCATCTCCAAATTCTCTTGCAGCCTCATCACAACACTCACCACAGTATCCCAAACAAAAACTAAACCACTATGTGCCTGGGTATCTCTTTTCTGTCTCCTCCTCAAAAATATGATCTCCAAAAAGGTGAAACCAAGCCTGCCTTCAGTTCAGTTCAGTTCAGTTCAGTCTCTCAGTTGTGTCTGACTCCTCATGAATCGCAACACTCCAGGCCTCCCTGTCCAACACCAACTCCTGGAGTTCACTCAGACTCACATCCATCGAGTCAGTGATGCCATCCAGCCATCTCATCCTCTGTTGTCCCCTTCTCCTCCTGCCCTCAATCCCTCCCAGCATCAGAGTGCCCAGATGAGTCAATGAGTCAGCTCTTCACATGAAGTGGCCAAAGTACTGGAGTTTCAGTTTTAACATCATTCCTTCCAAAGAACACTCAAGACTGATCTCCTTTAGAATGGACTGGTTGGATCTCCAGTCCAAGGGACTTTCAAGAGTCTTCTCCAACACCACAGTTCAAAAGCATCAATTCTTGGGTGCTCAGCCTTCTTCATAGTCCAACTCTCGTATCCATACATGACCACTGGAAAAACCATAGCCTTGACTAGACAGAACTTTGTTGGCAAAGTAATGTCTCTGCTTTTGAATATGCTATCTAGGTTGGTCATAACTTTTCTTCCAAGGAGTAAGGGTTTTTTAATTTCATGGCTACAGTCACCATCTGCAGTGATTTTGGAGCCCCAGAAAATAAAGTCAGCCACTGTTTCCTCATCTATTGCCATGAAGTAATAGGACCGGATGTCACAATCTTAGCCCTAAGATCATGATAAAATTATTATATAAATAAATATCTTTAATTCTTGCTTTCCTTGTACACCTATATTCCTTCTGTAAGTGATTTCTGCTTCTAGCATCTCAGGGTTCTCAATTAATCCTGGTCCTTTTGCTACAAAGCGAAGTTGATGAATGTGCTCATATTGAATCATCCTGTATATTTTATGATACAACCAAAGCTGAAAGTTTTAAACACAAAGGAATGAATTGGTAATGGAATTTCAAATTAAACTACATATTACTTGAAAATCTTTGTTTTTGCCTTTCAAATTTCATCATCTAGATTTCACCTCCACATAAGTGTAGCAATGATTTTAAGATGCAAGCAGGCTTCCAGACAAAATCTAAAAAGCAGCTTTCAAGATTTTTTTCTCATCCTACTAAATTCAGTAGCAAGAAACAGGAGCCTATGTCAGTCCTAATTCCTCCCTGTCAAGACCTAAAAGCTGAGTGGCATCTGAAAATGATGGGAAAGATGGTATGATTCTGGTTCCTATCATGTTTTCAACTGTAAAAACTTTATATTCTGCAGTCCCCCTTAGATAAAATTGGATAACACAGGGAGTAACCATCATGTGCTAAAGGTCTCCAAGAGAAGGTAGCACTTGTGTAGGACTCTGCTTGATGGAAGAACATGGTTCTGCTGTGAGAGAGAAGATTGCTGTAAATATTATCAATGAAGGGATGAGTGAAGAAAGGTGTGAGAGTTAGGGGAAAATACTTTTCATGCCAATTTTCAGCTTTTAAAGGAAATAAACAAAAGGAGATCTAGGAATCTGGGGCCAGATAGATGCCTTCTGCACCTAGATTATAGTATACCTCATCTTTCGTGAGTCAGGAAACAACAGAGGAGTTGGGGAATAGGTCACCCCTTCCAGTCAGTGAAGAAAGCCACTGAGGATATGGCCTGCTCCAGCAGTCAGTGTTCTTCTATGCCAGGACAAATTCTGCTAAATCAGGGGTATTTGTTCCTCATTTTGGGAACAGAAAACTGACTGGAGAACTAACTCTACCTACTTATTGTTTTGGCTGCCCAGAGAATTTGAACAAAGTTGTTATTAGCTTAGTTACAACAAATAATCAAGATTTTATACCTTCTTATTTACACTATTTTCTCTCAATCTTGACTACTTATTCAAATTGTTTTTAAATCTTTCTTACTTCATATTGTTTGCTTGCTTATATTGTTTTTAAATCTGTGTTTACCTTAAGACATTTCCACTTCAAGCCTTGTGTAATAGAGCAGAAGAGGTCAGGCAGGATACATCTAGACACCAAGATGATCAGACAAGTCATCCTCTATCTCCATAAGACGGCTCTGCTCCTTATCACAAGGTCTAATGGTGTCTACATCGAAGCATGAGCTCATGACCACCTTCAAAATCCATGAGGGATTTATTTCAAATGCTGATTTTCCATTTCTTTCAAGGTATATTGAATCAGAAACTTTTGGGTAGGTCCTAGGAATCTAAAGTTATAATAAGCAGCCCTGAATATACTTATTATCATTCAAGTTAGAGAACCAATGATATAAGGGAAAAATAACTTTCTCTAATGCATGCATAGTATGTCATAGACAAAGGTTAAAGCAACATTAGTTTAGGGGCATGAAGTTGAATTTGAAAGATTGGTTGTGTCTTACATTGCTTTACCATTGAAATATCATGGGAGTCCTCAATATAAGCTTAATTAAAACTCCAGCTTCTGACTTCCTTGCTGGCTCAGTGGTAAAGAATCTGCCTGCCAGTGCAGGAGACACAGGTTCAACCCTTGGTCCCAGAAGATGCCACATGCTGTGGAGTAACTAAGTCCCTACACCACAACTATTGAGCCTGTGCTCTAGAGGAACCATAACTACTAAGGCCATGTGCTGCAACTGAAGCCCGCATACCTAGAGCTCACGCTCTGCAACAAGAGAAACCACCACAGTGAGAAGCCCTCAAACTGCAATAAAGAGTAGCCCCCACTTGCCACAACTAGAGAAATGCGTGCATAGCAATGAAGACCCAGAACAGCCAAAAATAAATAAATGAATAAAATTACTTCTAAAAAACTCCATCTTCTATGAATTTTGCACCCAACTAGTACTGAGATATTAACAAGAATGAAACAGTAAGCTGAATATTACACCAACATATGAAATTGAAATGACTCATTTTTTCACCTGTCAATGAATAACACCTCTATGTTTACAAAAAATTCAAGAGATGTCGATATTCTCCTGCCTCTTGAGAAATCTGTATGCAGGTCAGGGACGAACAGTTAGAACTGAACATGGAACAACAGATTGGTTTCAAATAGGAAAAGGAGTATGTCAAGGCTTTATATTGTCACTCTGCTTATTTAATTTATATGCAGAGTACATCATGACAAATGCTGGACTAGAAGAAGCACAAGCTGGAATCAAGATTGCCAGGAGAAATATCAATAACCTCAGATATGCAGATGACACCACCCTTATGGCATAAAGTGAAGAGGAGCTAAAAAGCCTCTTGATGAAAGTGAAAGAGGAGTGAAAACGTTGGCTTAAAGCTCAATAATCAGAAAACGAAGATCATGGCATCTGGTCCCATCACTTCATGGCAAATAGATGGGGAAGCAATGACATTTCCTTCTCCAGTCATGAAAATGAAAAGTAAAAGTGAAGTCACTCAGTCATATCCAACTCCTAGCGACCTCATGGACTATAGCCTATCAGTCTCCTCCAGCCATGAAATTTTCCAGGCAATAATACTGGAGTGGGTTGCCATTGCCTTCTCTGAAAGCCTGCCTTAGACGCCATATATTTCCAGTGTAAGATGAGCATGTGTGCACGTGTGTGTATGTGTTAGTTGCTTAGTCGTGTCTGACTCTGCGATCTGTGGACTATAGCCCTCCAAGATCCTCAACCATGGGTTTCTCCAGGCTAGAATACTGGAATGGGTAACCATTCCCTTCTCTAGGAAATCTTTCTGACCTAGGAACTGAACCCCAGTCTCCTGCATTGCAGGTGGATTCTTTATTATCTGAGCCATCAAGGGAGCCAAGATTAGCACATGCTAATCAATAAATGAATGAGTGAGGGAATAAGGACCTGTAGCAAAATCTAGGAAAGATTCACAGACTCCAATAAAGTATGGGTTGGATGGGAAAATACTGATCTATAAAGCCCAAGAATACTGCAAACATGATTTAAAAAAATCTTACTAGGAGGGCCCAATCAGTCAACAGTACTATCTGAAGGGAAAGACTATTCCAGAGACCTTAGTATTCTTCAGAGTGTGTCCACTTTGACCTACCTCCATGAAAATCCTCCAGAACAAGAACTTGTCAAGAAGAGAAACTAGCAGGACACTAAGCACTTTGAAGCCTTATTTTGTGCCAGGCACAGTTAAGCAGTTTATATATGGGATCAGTTCGTTCCCACAGGCAGATTTGTGAATTAGGGATTAGTGGTGCTCTTTTCAACTGGAGCTTACAGATGTCATCAGCTTGCTTAAGGGAAAACAGTGTTCAAGGGTAGAGCAAGGATACTAACCTAGATTTATTTCTGACTCCAGAGTCTATACTTTCTTTCTAGACACTATCTTCTTTATTAAAGATCTTCCAGTGTAGCTGCTGATTTTCTAAGGCTTCTGAGATGGCACGAGTTATTCTTAGAGCGCTACAGCTGCCCTAGGGCAGTGTATGCACGTATGTGTTTGCAAAAGCACATATGGTCAAACACGTATGTGTTTCTGTATTTCTAAACAATGCTATTGCAAAAATATTTGCAATAACTTTGCCATCTCAACACCAGCTTCCTAGGAAAGAAAAGAGTTGGAATTTTAATCCCTGTTCATGCAATCATATAATGGATGATACATATTTTTTTTCTACCTAGTGTGGAGTAGATTGTGGATCATGTATGAAATGAAGGGGTCAGACTCACAGTAGTAAGATTGGTAGCTGGAATGTTTTCCCATTTGATTATACTTGCAATCTAATAGAATGAAGAGATCCCCTTAATTACTTTTTTTGATACCATTTGGATTTGCCTATGGCCACTGCCCTGGATTACCTGTGGGTAGACTATTTCAGTTTGGGTTTTAGATTTATTCAAGTGGCTTTCAGGTTTATTAATGATGACCCCTCTGCACAGAGGCTCTGTTGACATCTCAGCTCCTTCTGTTTACTTTATTGCCACAATGTCTCTTGAAACTCAAACACAGCCTTCTTCACCTAATCCAGGAAGGTCTAGGGCAGGGTGAACCCATGCATCAGTGTGTGAGTGATCTGTCGGTCCATAATGTGAAGGAGCTTCCACATTAGACTTGAGCAGGAGGGCAAGCTGGGAAATAGGACACTTTCCTAGACTATTTTTTTTTCCTGTTTCTCTCCTCTTTTTTCGATAGGTATGACTTCTTATGTTATTTGAAGTGATTAAACTAAAGCATGGCATATATATCTTCATTCACATCTAAGAGCAAGGCAGAATTAAAAGTTAAATGTAAATTATCAATGTATTATTTTTTTAACTCTTCATGTCTACTATCAAGAACCTCAGATATGCAGATAACAACATCTTTACAAAAACAGAAAGCAAAGAGGAACTAAAGAGCCTTTTGATGAAAGTGAAAGAGGAAAGTGAAAAAGCTGCCTTAAAACTCAACGTTCAAAACACTAAGATCTTGGCATCTGGTCCTATCACTTCATGGCAAAGGATTGGGGAAACAATGGAAACAGGGATGGACTTTATCTTCTTGGGCTGCAAAATCACTGCAGATGGTGACTGCAGTCATGAAATTAAAATATTCTTGCTCCTTGGAAGAAAAGTTATGACAAATCTAGACAGGGTATTAAAAAGCAGAGACATTACTTTGCTGACAAATGTCCATATAGTAAAAGCTATGGTTTTGGTAATAGTCATGTGTGGATGTGACAGTTAAACCATAAGAAGGCTGAATGCTGAAGAACTGATAGTTTCAAACTGTGGTGCTGGAGAAGACTCTTGAGAGTCCCTTGGACTATAAGGAAGTTCAACCAGTCCATCCTAAAGAAAATCAGTCCTGAATATTCATTTGAAGTACTGATGCTGAAGCTGAAGGTCCAATCCAATACTTTGGCCACCTGATGCAAAAAGATGACTCATTGGAAAAGACTCTAATGCTGGGAAAGATCAAAGGCAAGAGGAGAAGGGGATGACAGAGTATGAGATGGTTGGATGGCATCACCGACTCAATGGACAAGAGTTTCAGCAAGCTCTGGGAGTTGGTGATGGACAGGGAAGCCTGGTGTGCTGCAATCCATGGGGTTGCAAATAATCAGACAGACTAAGCAACTGAATGATGATGATTCACCTTCAGCAAAGAAAATAACCATGCTGGGACTCAGTACCATGGTACAAAATGGGTCACCTGACCATCTGAAGTTAAAAACCACTTATGTAGACCATAGCGTGCCTTGTCCTGGCTTTGCAAATGTGGTCAGTTGACCAATTCAGTTTCCATGTTCAGGGCCAGAGCAGCTCACACTGAGCAGCGAGGTTTTGTGACTTGATAGGTAAAAAAGAGTCTTGTCACTTCAGAGGAAATTTCAGGCTCATCATCCATCAGGGTTTCCCTTCCACAAGGACAGCAACACCTCAGCTGCTTTCTTGTTGAAGGCCAAAGAGCCACTAGGAGGAGCTAACGACTGAATGAGTTTGTGCTCACCCATATTTACAGCAAATTGCCTCCTCAGACCTCCTGGCTTCGGCTGCAGGCTCAGGGTGTTTAATTATTTACATGGTAATGATGGACCAGGAATTGCCTGCCCTTGAAGCAGCTCACCTAGGAGAGCAACAGTATCTCCCGGTTTCATTTGCGGTTTCTTTCCTGTGAGGAGGAAGGCATTTCACTCAATTTTACTGTAGACAGAAAGACAGAGAAAGTGCTGTGTTAGCATGAGTCCCAAATGGTTTCCATTAAAAAAATACGCTGACTTCTGGGTTCCTTAAGTTTCCGACAAGCTCCCTGCATGCAGGAGCCATGGTAGAGACCCAGGTCACAGTGCACGCTTTCCTGGGTCACATGGGGAGCTCTTCCCTTTTTTGTACAGAGGAGGATGTAGGTTAAAAAAGTGATTCTGGAGTCCAGCACTTGGGGTTGAATCTCAGATCTGCCGCTGCATATTTTTGGATGTGTTTCTTAACCACCTTGCTCTTCCTTTTCTCCACCTGTAAGAGTGCCATCTCCTCCTGGGGTTGTGGTGAGGATGAAGTGAATTAGCACATGTTTGTACAGGCATGCCTGATAGTGCCCAGCTCTGCTTGGTGAGTTTTCTGGTCCTCAAAGCCAAATGCATCCCAAACTGACAGAGAAATTCAACTGAAATAACAATTTTCTACTCTGCCTTTTCAGTTAACAGTTTATCACTATTACATTCAGAAGTGTCTCTGAATTTAAAGCTCTCTGTAAGGGTGGAAATGAAAGTTTTCAAGTAATTTTCCACATTAAAAAAAAAGGCTAGTGATGTTATTAGGTTTAATTTAACTGAATTAAGAATCTATTTTTGTTTCCGTTAAGATTTCTGGCAAAGCTATGAGTCTTGCAGTTCTATATCTTTAAGTATTTCTTAAATAGGTAAAAGTAATTTAAAGTATTCTTTTCAAGTAAATAGGATCTCCTAAACATTGAGATTTAGATGGAGAAAATTGTAAATTTTCTTTGGTAAGAAAGAAGTTTAGAAACTTCAGTTATGCTATTATCATATATTGCTATAGTCTTCACGACTTTATTATGAATTTGCATAGCCATTTAATTAACGGTTTTGACATAAAAGCTTAACTGTTTTTAAGTAAGTTTTTTTTTTTTTTTTCTAAACTGGTGGTAAAATAAAGACAACTGCAGAAGAAAATGTATAAAATAAGAGGAAGTATGTTGAAGAAAATACAGCCATCTAGGAATTTGGCAACTGTGAAATAATCTTTTGTAAAATGTCCTTTTTATATTTGCTTTTGTATATACATATATGTATATGTGTTTATGTGTATATATGTATGCATCTCTATATATACACATGCAGTTGTTAAATTCAGATTGTTGTTGCTATCATTTAGTCCTCAGTCATGTCCAACTCCTTGTGATCCCATGGACCACAGCATGCAGTCCAGGAAGCCAGGCTTCCCTGTCCTTCACCATCACCCAGAGCTTGCTCAAACTCATGTCCATTGAGTTGTTGATGCCCTCCAACCATCTTGTCCCCTGATGTCCTCTTCTCCTCCTGCCTCTATCTTTCTCGGCATAGGGCCTTTTCCAATGAGTCTGCTCATCACATCATGTGGTCGAAGTATTGGAGCTTCAGCTTCATCAGTCTTGCGATGAATCAATTCAGTTCAGTAGTTCAGTCGTGTCCAACTCTTTGCAATCCCATGGACTGCAGCATGCCAGGCTTCTCTGTCCATTACTAAATCCTGGAGCTTGCTCAAACTCATGTCCATTGAGTCAGTGATGCCATTCAACCATCTCATCCTCTTTTGTCCCCTTCTTCTTCCTTCAATCTTTCCCCAAATCAGAGTCTTTTCCACTGAGTCAGTTCTTTGCATCAGGTGGCTAAAGTTTTGGAGTTTCAGCTTCAGCATCTGTCCTTCCAATGAATATTCAGGACTCATTTCCTTTAGGATGGACAGGTTGGATCTCCCTGCAGTCCAAGGGATTCTCAAGAGTCTTCTCCAACACCACAGTTCAAAAGCATCAATTCTTCAGTTTTCAGTTTTCTTTATAGTCCAACTCTCAGATCCATACATGACTATTGGAAAAACCATAGCCTTGACTAGATGGACTTTTGTCAGCAAAGTAATATCTCTGCTTTTTAATATGCTGTCTAAAAGTTTGTCATAGCTTTTCATTATTTATGATCTGCTCATTTTCTCTTATCATCACAGTTCTTTTCTCATATCATTAAAGTTTTAGAAGATAGTATGCTTAGTGATTCTACAGTTACACATTATATTATTTACCAAACCTGTATACTTGGACATTTATATGACTTTTAGTTTGTTTGCTCTTTTGGCAAAATAGTTTAAAGCAGAATTTTTGCAAATAGACTGCTTGAGTTTAAATTTTGGCTATACCTTTTCCTGCCTGCATGACCTTGGTTAATTGATTTAGTTGTCAATGCCTCAGTTTCCTTGCCTATAAAATGGTGGCAATGTTAATACATATCTTATGGAGGTTTGTGAGGACCAAAGTATTCAATTTGTACAAAGCATTTAGAAAAGGGCATGTAATAAGCACTCCATCAACATCATCTATTGTGGCTATTATAAACAATGCTGTGAGAAATAAAATGTTAATTCAGCTTGATTTATGATCATGTTCTTATGACACATTATTAGAAAGATTATTAATACAACAAAGATTTTATGTATCATTATTCCAATTTGTGCACCTTTCTTTAATTCATGCAAAGTTTTAGGAGAAGACAGCTACACCTGCTGAGATCATTGTAAACATTTGTACTTTTATGTGAGAGAAGTGGGGAGTCAGTAGAAGATTTTGAGCAGAAATGAGATGCAATCTGGTATATGATTTTAAGAGATCTCTCTGACAGCTAGCCACAGGGTCCAATGGCTGATAACAATGATGGGAGACCAGAAGCCAATGATGGGAGGCCAGAATGGAATCTTCTAAAGTAGTCCAGGTGAGTGATGATGGGGACTCATACTGGAGTTATGGTGAAGTCAGAGAAGTTTGGATTCTGAGTGTATTTTAACAGGAAGAGCCATCAGTATCTGCTGGTTGGATATGGGAAGTAAAGAAAGAGAAGACCCAAGAATGGATTCAAAACTTTTACTGGAGCCATTGGAAGGTTGGCATTGCCATAGAGTGAGATGAGGAAGACTGTGGATGGAGCAGGTTTGGAGGTGAAGATATGAGATTCATATTTGAAAATCTTGAATTTAGATGCTTAATAAATCTCTAAATAGAGATGTCTATAGGAATATTTGTAGTTGAATCTGTTTTGGTAACTCACTGTATCATTTGACTCCTGCAAATAAACTTTCAAGTTTGTGAAAAGATGCATAATAAAAATGTACTAATTTGAACTTTACATACATATTATTAAAAACCAATAATTATTACAACACTTGTTTTGGACTTAGAATAATAAAATATTTTTTAGAAGGGAGGAATATTTTAATCATTGGCATTAGTTAAAATGTCTGGTTCATGGTAATAATAAAATGCAGACTATCTTTTGATCAGTCTTAGCATAGTTTTTAAATTCTTCTTTATATTATCCACACTCCAACAAGATTGCTTCCAGTGCCTCTCCACACTTGGAACACTGTTGTTTAAAATGATTCACCTTGCAAGCTCTACCAAAACTGAATTTATGGTGAAGTTAATGAAACTTGAGCTGTAGGGCCTGAAAGGGCCAAAAAAAAAAGGAAATAAAATTAAAATATATTAATAGCACATTCCATTTTGATCAGATATCACTAGACAGTGTTGAGATATGATTGAGGGTAAGTTGACTTGGGAAGTGCTGCTTTGGCATTAGTGGAATATATTTAGAAAGTCACAGACATTTATTGTGGAGGCTTGTTTATGCAAATGTCCTGCATTATAGCCAGAGTTATAATTCACTGACACACCTGCTATTGTGATACCATAGTGTAGAGAGAGAAGATTCTTATATCTTGGTTCTCAGTAGGGAAAACAGGAAACACAGAATGTGAAAGGTACAGGACCAGAAGTTAGTCTGCAAAGAAAAAAGATTCTCTATGATCATTTATGTAAAAATTTAACAGAGGATTCAATCTTTATTGATACATACGCAAAAAATTAAAATTCTATCCTGACAACAATGTGCTCAATGATGCAGCATATATAATTATAAATGAGTCATACAATGAAATTATTTTCCTGTTGTTTTATGATTCAATAGGCTTCCCTGGTGGCTCAGATGGTAAAGAATCAGTTGGGTCAGGAAGATCCCTTGAAGGAAAGAATAGCTACTTACTCCAGTATTCTTGCCTGGAGAATTCCCATGGTCAGAGGAGCCTGGTGGACTACAGTCCATGGAGTTGCAGAGTCTGACACAACCAACCAACTAACACTTTCATTTTCAAAATTCAGATATTCCACTACTGCATGAAATCAACAGCAAACTGGGTTGGAGAGTGTTAGAGAGTGCCAGTTAAGGAGTATTTAAGGTAAGTCATCGAGTAAGGCAGTTTGAAATGTTGGAACATTAAGCTTTCATACATAAAAGGAATTTGGCAATATGTAATCTCATAAACTTACATGACATTCTCGATGAGATGTTTTAATGATGAATTTCACTTTTTAAACTATCAATATTACAAACAAATTTTGTCACAGTAGGCTTAATTCATATTTTCATCTCTCTATGAAATATAATAAAAATGATCACCATATGAAAAAGCAATAAAAAAAACCATACAGCCTAAGTAATGGGGGAAAATCTTATAGATGGGCACCGGGCAACAATGTAACACAAACATTATATTTTTCTTGGTTTTTAAAATGTTTATGATAATTTTTAGCATTAAAAATTTTCACTTAAAATAATATTAATCTTTGCACCTAATTTTGCATTCATAATACTGCATCCTTATCCCTCCTCCCCTCTTTTTCCTCTTTTTTTTCCCCTTAAAGAAAGCCCTCAAAATTGACAATACTTCAGATGTTTCACCTCTTTCAAAATTTGTGTTAGGCTTTCATGGTAGCTCAGAGGGTAAAGAATCTGCCTGTAATGCAGGAGAACCCAGTTCAGTCCCTGGGTTGGGAAAATCCACTGGAGGAAGGCATGCAGCCCATTCCAATATTCTTGCCTGGAGAATCCCATGGACAGAGGAGCCTGGCAGAAGTGGCTTAACACACATGTAATGGTTCAAAAGATGTTGTGAATCACATCTTGAAGGCTGTTGTCAAGGAGATTCATTTAACCATATACGACCTGGTAAGATTCTAGCTACTCAAGTTTGTGGTCAGTGGACCTGATTTCAAAGAATAAAGTAAAAAGGGTTTTCACACAAATTCTACAAGCGCATCTGTTTGTTCTATATCAGATTAAACAGTTTGCTCTTCAGAATTATATCTTCTCTGGTCATTTACTTTTCTTCTTCTCAGTGACAATGACTGCTTCTGGCATTGTTTTTGTTCTCACCAATGGAGATTCTGAAAGAGATGGGAATGTCAGACCACCTGACCTGCCCTAGAGAAACCTATATGTGGGTCAGGAAGCAACAGTTAGAACTGGAAATGGAACAGACTGGTTCCAAATAGGAAAAGGAGTACGTCAAGGCTGTGTATGGTCACCCTGTTTATTTAACTTATATGCAGAGTACATCATGAGAAACGCTGGACTGGAAGAAACACAAGCTGGAATCAAGGTTGCCGGGAGAAACATCAATAACCTCAGATATGCAAATGACACCACCCTTATGGCAGAAAGTGAAGAAGAACTAAAAAGCCTCTTGATGAAAGTGAAAGTGGAGAGTGAAAAAGTTGGCTTAAAGCTCAACATTTAGAAAACTAAGATCATGGCATCTGGTCCCATCGCTTTATGGGAAATAGATGGGGGAACAGTGGAAACAGTGTCAGACTTTATTTTGGGGGGCTCCAAAATCACTGTAGATGGTGACTGCAGCCATGAAATTAAAAGACGCTTACTCCTTGGAAGGAAAGTTATGACCAACCTAGATAGCATATTCAAAAGCAGAGACATTATTTTGCCAACAAAGTTCTGTCTAGTCAAGGCTATGGTTTTTCCAGTGGTCATATATGGATGTGAGAGTAAAAGAGGAGAGTGAAAAAGTTAGCGTAAAGCTCTACATTCAGAAAATGAAGATCATGGCATCCAGTCCCATCACTTCATGGGAAATAGATGGAGAAACAGTGGAAATAGTGTCAGACTTTATTTTTGGGGGCTCCAAAATCACTGTAGATGGTGACTACAGCCATGAAATTAAAAGATGCTTACTCCATGGAAGAAAAGTTATGACCAACATAGATGACATATTCAAAAGCAGAGACATTGCATTGCCGACTAAGGTCCATCTAGTCAAGGCTATGGTTTTTCCAGTGGTCATGTATGGATGTGAGAGTTGGACTGTGACAAAAGCTGAGCACCAAAGAATTGATGCTTTTGAACTGTGGTGTTGGAGAAGACTCTTGAGAGTCCCTTGGACTGCAAGGAGATCCAACCAGTCCATTCTGAAGGAGATCAGCCCTGGGATTTCTTTGGAAGGAATGATGCTAAAGTTGAAACTCCAGTACTTTGGCCACCTCATGCGAAGAGTTGACTCATTGGAAAAGATTCTGATGCTGGGAGGGATTGGGGGCAGGAGGAGAAGGGGACGACTGAGGATGAGATGGATGGATGGCATCACTGTCTCGATGGACGTGAGTCTGAGTGAACTCCGGGAGTTGGTGATGGACAGGGAGGCCTGGCATGCTGTGATTCATGGGGTCGCAAAGAGTCGGACATGACTGAGCGACTGAACTGAACTGAATTGAACTGAAAGCAAAGAAGGAAGTAGAGTCCCTGAGACATACAGCAACAGGATGACATGAGTATTAGGGGCAGAGGCCACATGCCTTGGGCTGGGCTTCTCCAATGTGTAGCTAGAGAATAGCCTGGAATATTATAACACATGGTGTTGTAATGGCATATATATCAAATTCAATCACAAAGAAGATCATAGATATGGTCTGGCATTAGCATACATCAGTTTCAGCATAGCCACATGCTTACAGTAGATCTAAGGGATGATTTGGTTGAGGTAAATTATCAATCAGGAGAACATGGAGCAAAGGAGGTCACTCCTACAATGCTTTTGTTATTACAGGTGTTCCCAGCTTGACTGCCAATTACTGGAATATGATGAAATGTTGGGGTGGGAAGCCTATGGAGACATTCAGTGCCAGATGGCACATGGCCAACCCTGACTGACAGAGTATGGATAAAGCAGACCTGGTGGAGTAGAGGCAGTTACAGTAGTTGATTTTATGGAGAGCATCTCAGATCAGGTGAGAGAAAGAGGGTCTCCACCATGAAAGCTAGCAGGGTCAGGAAGAAATACATGTTTCATAGAAGTAGTCAGTGTAAGACACTCCAGAGAGGGGGGTGATTTTCACAACAGCAATTGTGTAGCATATACAGGACAGGAAACAGATCCAGATTAGGGAGCCTCCAACCTTAAAAAGACACAAGGGGTTGGTGGAGAGCTGGTCGACAATGATGGCATCAGAGGATGACTACTGTTGGATGAAGAGCCTACCTTCCAAAGAGACTAATTGAGTCACAAACACACTATTTTTGAGAAGTCCGGGAATTATGAGGACTGAGTGATTAGAAGATGGTCTGAACAGGAAATCGCTTATCATATGTTAATAAATACACATATTTTTCCTAAATTAAACCTTAAAATGAGCTATATTTTCTTCTGATGGTATGTTTATAAATCACAAGCCCAAATTTATGGAATGAAGAATAAACATTTTAAATTTTGTCTCCAAATAGAAATGAGTCACAGTAAATGTTACATCAACCTCTGTCCTTTTTTTCCACATAAAAGTCAATTTTGTCTAAAGAAACAAATTACTTTTCCATTATGCCTGTGGGTGTATTTTTGTTGTTGTTGTTCTGTTGCTATATCATGTTCGACTCTTTGCAACCCCATGGATTGAAGCATGCCAGACTTCCCTTGTCCTTCACTGTCTTCCAGAGTTTGCTCAGACTCATGTCCATTGAATCCATGATGCCATTTAACCATCTCATCATCCCTGTCTCCTCCTCTTTCAGTTTATAGAATCTTTTTCAATGAGTCAGCTCTTCACATGGGTGTATCTAACCACTCTTTTATACACATTAGATTAAAATAAATTAGAAAAATCATGAAAATGGGAAAGAGAGAAAAACAGAAATGCCTACCTCAACCATCATCTTGCCATTCTTTTCTTGTGCTCTGTGTAATTCTTTATAGCCTGCTGAGGATGTTTTCATGCTTTTGCCTTCATCTGGGGCCAGTGTTACTTGTTAGGGCTTCCTTTTTTTTAACCTCAGATCCCAGTTCCTCTAGGAGCCCCAAATTCCCACTCTGAATTTGCTTAGGAACTTTGGTTAAACACAGAAATCTCTTGGAGGATCTCTATCCTGTAAGCTAAAAACCTGAAGTCCTAGGTAAGACCAGCCTGTATTTGACTCTGCAGCCTTGTTTCAGCCTTGTTTGCTGCTGTTTCTTTATCTTTCATTTCAAAGATTTGCTGGTGCTGCTATGTCACTTCAGTCGTGTCCGACTCTGTGCGACCCCATAGACGGCAGCCCACCAGGCTCCCCTGTCCCTGGGATTCTCCAGGCAAGAACACTGGAGAGGGTTGCCATTTCCTTCTCCAATGCATGAAGGTGAAAAGTGAAAGTGGAGCCGCTCAGTCATGTCTGACTCTTCGTGACCCCATGGACTGCAGCCTACTAGGCTCCTCCATCCATGGGATTTTCCAGGCAAGAGTACTGGAGTGGGGTCACTTTTAAAAATGCTGATTCCTTGACTTTGACTTTCCTTCCCATTTGTAGCCCTTTGATGTATTAAAACTACCCAATTAAAGCCACATATTAGCCATCACTTTCTTGGTGATATCTCTTCTGATGTTTTTCCTGCTCTCAAGTCTCCCTACCAATTGGGGAATTCATAAAGACACAAACTCCCTTGTGTATTTATGTTTCCATAAATACAAACTTGTTTCTTTGGAAGTAGGCAGGTCTAATGGCAACCCACTTGGTATTCTTGCCTGGAGAATTCCATGGACAGGGGAGCCTGGCAGGTTACAGTCCATGGAGTCACAAAGAGTTGGACATGACTAAGTGACTAAGCAACAACAAACTAGTGATTGCTGTTTTATTCAGAGAGTTGAGAAGAAGGTCACTGAAGAGCTGGTCCTTGAAAGAGTAGAGATGTCCCCAGTCATACCGCAGGACCAGATCTGAGCTGAACTGGCTTTTGGGTCTCCTTACTCTATGTAGTAGTTCTCCCATCCTTTTGCTACTTTTAGGGAAATCTTGGGTCTAATTTCTGGGAACCTGGGGGAAAGGGCTGAAGCCTCAGGGCTAGTATCTTCCATAATTTCTGCTTAAAGTATCATTATTAACAGTGAATCAAGAAACCAATAATGCAGTTCAGGTTCATATGCTTATGTGCTTTATGAAAGTGAGAGATCACAGAAAACCCATAAAATGGACTGTTTGTTTTCTTTTAACTCCAAATGAAATCTTTTTAGAACATCCAACCAGTCCATTCTGAAGGAGATCAGCCCTGGGATTTCTTTGGAAGGAATAAATGCAGTTCAGGTTCATATGCTTATGTGCTTTATGAAAGTGAGAGATCACAGAAAACCCATAAAATGGACTGTTTGTTTTCTTTTAACTCCAAATGAAATCTTTTTAGAACATCCAACCAGTCCATTCTGAAGGAGATCAGCCCTGGGATTTCTTTGGAAGGAATGATGCTAAAGCTGAACTCCAGTCCTTTGGCCACCTCATGCGAAGAATTGACTCATTGGAAAAGACTCTGATGCTGGGAGGGATTGGGGGCAGGAGGAGAAGGGGACAACAAAAGATGATATGGCTGGATGGCATCATGGACTCGATGAACATGAGTCTGAATGAACTCCGGGAGATGGTGATGGACAGGGAGGCCTGGCGTGCTGCGATTCATGCGGTCGCAAAGAGTCGGACATGACTGAGCGACTGAACTGAACTGATTCATTATTCACTTATCTGTTTCCTTAAGCACTTACTCTATTCCAGGCTGCTAAGTGATATGCATGCAGCAATGAGAATGGTCTGGTGGCTGCCCTCAAAAATTCTCAGTCAAAAGACCATAAAAAGCATGGCTGTTGAGGATTATTAGTAAGACAGAGGACACATGAAGAGTAATTATTGAAAAACTACTGAATGAATGAATGTATAAATGACTCCCTCTTTTATGTGGATTCAAGAAAACTAGCTTCAAAAATAAATGAATTATTTTGTTGATAATTCAAATCATCACTCCCATTCGTCCAGAGACAATATCACTACACTGTGGACTTCACTATTCCTTTTCCAGAGTAACATTTACTCTTCTCTCAGTTCATCTCTTCTTCCTGGCTCCTTGCCCACGCCTTCCTGCTATAATGGACCTGACAAGTATCACTGCTCTGTTTCCAGAAATAGAGAACTACTGCTGCACATCTGGGTAACAACATTCACTGAGACCTTTCTATTCCATTCCAGGAGACAATTAAAACAGGAGACCTGCTGGGGAAGTAGCCTGCCCCTATTTTATTGTTCAGTCACTGAGTTGTGTCTGACTCTGTGACCCCCGTGGACTGCAGCACACCAGGCTTCCCTGTCCTTCACCATCTCCTGGAGCTTACTCAAACTCATGTCCATTGAAACAGTGATGCCATCAAACCATCTCATCCTCTGTTGTCCCCTTCTCCTTCTGCCTTCAATCTTTCCCAGCATCAGGGTCTTTTCTAATTAGTAAGTTCTTCGCATCAGGTAGCCAAAGTATTGGAGCTTCGGTTTCAGCATCAGTGCTTCCAATGAATGTTCAAGGTTGGATTCTTTTAGAATTGATTTTAGGATTGTCTGGTTTGATCCCCTTGCAGTCCAGGGAACTCTCAGGAGTCTTCTCCAACACCCCATTGGCCTTGAACATCTTTTAAAACATGAAGTTTACAAAAAATAAGTTGGCACACATTCCTTTTTAAAACTCTTCCAAGGGAGCCATGTTGCATGGCTCCAGGGGCATCATTAATACAAATTATCATGTGAATGTCCCCTCAGAGTTGTAAACATGTAGTGGATTTCTTAGAAAGGATCAATTCCTACCTAGTAGATCTGCCTTTTGTTCATTTTCACCCACTCCCTTTCTGCCTCTGCTGTACACTCTGACTCAGAAATATACCCAAAGATCTTACTTAGATCGTTCGGTTTCTGTTTTCTCATCTACAAAATGTAACTGGATAGACACTTGTACATACACACGTGCAGTGATGCAAGTGTCTGTAATAAATACTGGAGCTGGTATCTGGAGGGCTTCCAGAAATGAGGGATCCTAAATCTTTTCCCTGAGGGAAACTGAGAACTGAAACTCAAAGACTGAGATTCTACATTGATCTTGGATGAGGTTGGGGTGGAGGCTGTGGTCTGTGAATTCAAGCATCAAACCTCCTTGGACCTTTATCTCCCTTCTTCTCTGGCCCTAGGAGTCCAAGACTCAGAAGACAGACTAGGATTAGTCAGTGACTTCAGGGTTAGCTGGCTGAGAGGCAACATTAAAATGCACAATCAGATCACTAGGGTGTTTAGGAGTAAGGGAGTGTGATGACAGCAGATGTTACCAGTTGCTGTTAGAGTACACACGTGCATGCTAAGTCACTTCAGTTGTGTCCCACTCTTTGTGACCCTATGGACTGTAGCCCCCCAGGCTCCTCTGTCCATGCACCCTCCTCCAGTGGGTCTTCCCTACCCAGGGATTGAACCCACATCTTTTAAGTCTCCTGCTTTGGCAGGCAGATTCTTGACCACCAGTGCCACCTGGGAAGCTGTGAAAGCACAGTAAGTGTTAGTCACTCCCCTGTCTATGGGGATTCTGCAGGCAGGAATACCAGAGTGAGTTGCCATTCTCTTGTCCAGGCGATCTTGACCCAGGGGTTGAGCCCAGGTCTCCTGCACTGCAGGCAGATTCTTCACCATCTGAGCCACCAGGGAAGCCTGTGAGAACACAGAGGAGTAGTTTTTAGGATGAGCTATGAACTACTGATCTCTGTAACCACAGCACTGACATATAAGTGATAAAGAAATGCTTGTTGAATATGAAATACCATCATACTGATAGCCCTGTGTCTGGCTCCACACAGAGCAGACAATACTGATGAAGATCCACCTTTTGAAATTACTCCAGAACTGAATTCTGAGAGCTTGGCTTGGCTGTTAGCAATGTTTAAAAACCTGGAGAAGCTGACTTGCCGGGGCGGCATTTGATAAGCTCTGTCTGGTCTCTCTCGGTCACCTGTGTCATGTTAGAGATGTGTGTTACTTGAGAGAAGAGAGGCAGTGATGATTCTGCCTGTCTTACAAAGGGGAAATTGAATTCCTCAATCACAGTATTCATTTGATACATTTTACAAATTGGCTACAGAGAAGCTTGAATTTAGTTACAGATTTGAACCCATTGGCAGAACAGCTAAGGTTCCTTCTAATCAGGATGGACTTGGAGATCATGTAGTGGTAGAGAATCTGCCAGCCAGTGCAGGAGACACAGGAGTTGTAGGTTCAGTTCCTGGATTGGGAACATTCCCTGGAGGATGAAATGGCAACTCACTCCAGTATTCTTGCCTGGAGAATCCCATGGACAGAGGAGCCTGGCAGACTACAGTCCATGGGGTCACAAAGAATCAGACACGACAGTGCAGGAGAGAGCTGCATAGCTCAAGTACTAAGTTTTTATACTGGAGCTGGAATTGTAGGTATTCAGGATGTTTATTTTGATTCTCTCTTACTGTTTAAATCCTCTGATGAATATTTTCTCTTGTTCTCCACTCTGTTCCCATCCTCTTACAGAATATTTGGTGCAGACAGTTGCTCAATAAATCATTTCTTGAACAGAAATTTTAAAATGTTTCAAATATTTTACAATTGTTAATTAAAAAGAAGAGAATGAGAGAAATTGTTATTTATATAATGAACTTATCTCATTGACCAACAGAAATCTTCAAAATTTCCATGGGGATAAATGAAAGGGGCCTTTAGGACTGGGATCCAGTTTTGGAGGGATGAGGGGATAATATACATGGAAATGCCACCTTGTGGTTCATAGTGAAATTGTTAGGACAATGGTATCACACAGGCAAAAATTCATTCATTCACTCAGTGAAGTTTTTTTGTGTGTGTATGTGAGCTAGTTTGGGGGATAGCATAGTAAGCAATTATTTTATGCTTTTATGAATTTATATTCAAGTCAGAGGAATAAATGACAAATAAATAATTTAAATAATTACACATTGGGTTAAGACACATAGAAAATAAAATGTGTTGAAAGAAAATAATAAGGGGCAGAATCCATTTAAGATACACTTTAAGGTTAAAAAATAACTCACTGATAAGGTGGTATTAGTTGAGAACTACAGAATGATGAGAAGTAGAAAGTCCTAGAAGCAAACCATGTGGAAAACTGGTATGATTAAAAGCAAAGCCCTAAGAACAGTAAGAAGTGGATATGTTTGGAAGCAAAAGACTAGAATGGGAGAAGTTGAAGCAAAAGAGAAAGATAACAATATAAAAATTGGGGTATGTAAAAAAAATAAAATATACTCCTGAGCAAGAATAAGAAATGAATCATTCATTCATGCAACAGTATGAATGAATCTGAAAAGCTTTATACTAAGTGGGACATCAGACTAAAGTTTTAGTGAGAGAAAAAATAACCAAACTCAAGTTTTAGTGAGAGAAAGAACTCAGATTGGATTTACCTGCTTGGGAAGAGGGGAGTGTTTAAATAAAAGAAAAAATCTTTATGAAGTGATGGGGGTTTTCTATATCCTAATTGGGCAGGTCGCCACACAGACATTTACATGTGTCAGAACTCATTAAACTATGTATTAAGATATTCTCATTGATTTTTAAAAGAAAAAGGAAGAGACTCACAACTATTAACTGATTTGCTGATAAAAGGATCAACATTCCAGGCAACTCTAAAATGGGAATTTTGACAATGGTCCTTCAAAACACACATCTATTTCTAGAGGCACTTTTAGACTCCAATAGCTGTTTCTTCTCAGAAAAGCAAGCATACTCTTGATTTCTCTTTAAATACCTTAATCTGATGTTGATTTTTTCTTTTTTAACATTGGCTTTAAAAACATGAGAGCCTGAATTTTAGAATCTTATTCACCACTGATTGTGACAAGAGAGGTGAGTAAGAATACAAATATAAATGTGATACATGCTTATATTACCTTGACTGTGGTGATGGTATCATGGATGTATGCATATGCCCAAATTCATCAAAATGTAAGCATTAAATATGTGATTAATTAAATGAAATTAATCAAAAAAGTTAAATTTTATTAAAATGAAAATTGGAAAAGGTCAGTGTTTATTCCAATCCCTAAGAAAGGCAATGCCAAAGAATGTTCAAACTACCTCACAATTGCATTCATCTTACACGCTAGCAAAGTAATGTTCAAAATTCTCCAAGCCAGGCTTCAACAGTATGTGAACTGTGACCTTCCAAATGTTCGAGCTGGATTTAGAAAAGGCAGAAGAATCAGAGATCAAATTGCCAACATTTGTTGGATCATCAGAAATGCAAGAGAGTTCCAGAAAAACATCTATTTCTGGTTCATCAATTATGCCAAAACCTTTGACTATGACTGTGTGAATCACAACAACTGTGGAAAATTCTTAGAGATGGAAATATCAGACCACCTGACCTACTTTCTGAGAAATCTGTATGCAGGTCAAGAAGCAACAGTTTAGAACTGAACATGGAACAACAGACTGGTTCCAAATAGGGAAAGGAGTACTTCAAGGCTGTATATTGTCACCCTGCTTATTTAACTTATATGCAGAATACATTATGCAAAATGCTAGGCTAGATGAGGCACAAGCTGGAATTAAGATTGCCAGGAGAAATATCAATAACCTCAGATATATAGATGACACCATCTTTATGGCAGAAAGCAAAGAAGGACTAAAGAGCCTCTTGATGAAAGTGAAAGAGGAGAGTGAAAAAGTTGGCTTAAAACTCAACATTCAAGAGGTATAGAATGGACTTTTGGCTTCTGAGGGAGAGGGAGAGGGTGGGAAGATTTGGGAGAATGGCACTGAAACATGTATACTAACATATAAGAAATGAAGCATCAGTCTATGTTCAATACAGGATACAGGTTGCTTGGGGCTGGTGTACGTGATGATCCAGGGAGATGGTGTGGGGTGGGAGGTGGGAGGGGGCTTCAGCATTGGGAGATCATGTACACCTGTGGCTGATTCATGTCAATGTATGGCAAAACCAATACAGTATTGTAAAGTAGAATAAAGTACTAAAAAAACCCCTCAACATTCAGAAAACTAAGATCATGGCATCTGGTACCATCACTTTATGGCAAATAGATGGAGAAACAATGGAAACTGAGATACT
>SJYC01031103.1:0-14369 GCA_006408675.1 Madoqua kirkii
TTAATAGAATTTTAAAACGCATGTTAAATGTCATAAAAGAGCAATACAGAATAGCATAGATTCCAATTGTACCTTCATAAAATAAATCATATCAATGAAAATAATAAAAACAAACAAAAAATCTAGAAAATATGAACATTGATAGTGTCTGGGTAGTGAGTTTAAGAGTGAGTTTTATTTTTTTCCTTGTATTTTCTAATTTCTCTCCGATGCATATTAAACTACAAGCAGAAAATAATTAAGTTAAAAATACGCTTAAATACAGTAAGTGGCAATTTAGTTTTCTATTTTAAAAAGTACAGCATGAGTCTCCTTCTTTCCATTGTTTTTACCCTCCAACTCTCCCTTGTCAATAATGACAAGCAACAGTCTCACCCCTTACAGTATATTATTTCATTATTTCATTCATTAAGAAATATGTGATTTAATGTGCTTGAAAAGTGAAGGGCAAAATGAAGAGTTTTTCAAAGTCCTGTTTCTACCCATGCTCTAATTCCACCTCACATCCAAGGGATTATAACTTACTCTTTCCTTGAATAAGTTTGAAAGGGTTGTTTTCCCCCTACTTAAAGTAATTAAAAAATTAATCATTTCTAAGAAAATATTAAAATATTCAATACACACTGGGGTCTTTTCCTGGGAAGTCTTCACAGTGAATAGTTGTATTGAGTCTTTACTCCTTAACAAACTTGAGCTTCAGTATTGGAGTATTATTAAGAGGCAACATGGGCTTGTAAGGGAATTTCATGACTTTTGCAGTTACAGCCAGGGAGCCCATTTTCCCTTCCACATGTGAATGCAACTCAGATTAATTTTGGTGTGAGCTGGGCATGTGTATCTTGGGGAGAATAAACCCCTAAGTGTATAATTAGTAATTACACACTTATTTCTATGTCCTGACTTGTAGAGATCAATTTTGTTTTTTCCATTTAAACACAATGACTACATTGAAAAAAAAAAAAAGTTTCTAGAGCCAACTATTTGACCTGGTTTCTTCATAGTACAGTTCAGGGTAATGTGAGGTTTTTGACAACTTTTTTTCTTCTTGGCATTAAGCTTACATCCCAGATATTTAGAGTGTGGAATAGAATTTTCCTGTATGGCACATTGGATGTTGAGTAACAAACCTAGATTTTTTTATACCTCAAAAGGGTGTCAATAGTTGGGTTTATTATAAAAGTGTGACTGAAACGACCTCTAGGATCACCGTGTATTTTACTTGTCCTTAAAGTCAGGACTGATGCTTCTTTACCTGCAACACTTCTCACTAGTGTCGTTTAAGGTTTTGTAATGAGGGGCATCATGGATATGGCCATTAGAAAGTCATGTTTATAGCGGACTCCTCCCATAGCTGGGACAAAGAATATTCCACCCAGATGCCCTGTGGCAATGATAGAACCAAGTGTCCATGTACTCCAGCTCCCCTGATTTTCTCCCATCTAGAAGGAGGGATTAGAGGGGAATCAGCTTTCCACAAAAAACAACTTAAGATCTCTATTTCATTTCCACCTTACATGTGAATCTAATTTTAAGAGAATTATAAGAAAGTGCAAATAAACTTAGGCTTGTTGGTTTTATTTCAGTACAGACCCATTCATTTCACAGTATTTCATGGCTGACAACCAAAGCAAAGCTCTCTGCACTGCTTTTACATCTATTGGTGAAGGTTTTTTTTTTGATATTTCATAGTTAGAAGAGACTTCTTTGAGTTTCAACTTGCCACCTTGAAGATTGAATACACATGATCTCAAGAGAAATTGTGCAGTTGTGAATTCAGGTGCACAAAATATAATTTATTTCTAAATTACTGAGGTCTATCAAGCTCAAGAGGCCCATTTCTGTAGTACTGAGAACATCAGTTCAGTTCAGTCACTTAGTCATGTTCGACTCTTTGCGACCCCATGGATTGCAATATGCCAGGCCTCCCTGTCCATAACCAACCCCTGGAGGTTACTCAAACTCATGTCCTTCGGTTGGTGATGCCTTCCAGCCATCTCATTCTCCGTCGTCCCCTTCTCTTCATGTCCCCAATACCTCCCAGCAACAGGGTCTTTTCCAACGAGTCAACTCGTTCCATGAGATGTCCAGAGTACTGGAGTTTCAGCTTTAGCATCAGTCCTTCTGATGAACACCCAATTAACACATTCTCCTTTAGAATGGACTGGTTGGATCTCCTTGCAGTCCAAGGGACTCTCAAGAGTCTTTTCTAACACCACAGTTCAAAAGCATAAATCTTCGGTGCTCAGCTTTCTTCACAGTCCAACTCTCACATCCACACATGACCATTGGAAAAACCATAGCCTCAACTAGATGGACCTTTTTTGGCAAAGTAATGCCTCTGCTTTTTAATGTGCTATCTATGTTGATCATAACTTTCCTTCCAAGGAGTAAGCATCTTTTAATTTCATGGCTGCAATCACCATCAGCAGTGATTTTGGAGTCCTAAAAAATAAAGTCAACCACTGTTCGCACTGTTTCTTCATCTATTTGCCATACAGTGATGGGACCGGATGCCATGATCTTCGTTTTCTGAATGTTGAGCTTTAAGTCAACATTTTCACTCTCCTCTTTCATTTTCAACAAGAGGCTTTTGAGTTCCTCTTCACTTTCTGCCATCTGCATATCTGAGGTTATTGATATTTGTCCTGGCAA
Organism: Madoqua kirkii; assembly: GCA_006408675.1. Lineage (NCBI taxonomy): Eukaryota > Metazoa > Chordata > Mammalia > Artiodactyla > Bovidae > Madoqua > Madoqua kirkii. The sequence goes on from SJYC01031103.1 coordinate 2,653, forward strand.
TTTGATTCCAGCTTGTGCTTGCTCCAGCCCAGCGTTTCTCATGATGCATATAAGCTAAATAAGCAGGGTGACAATATACAGTCTTGATGTACTCCTTTTCCTATTTGAAACCAGTCTGTTGTTCCATGTTCAGTTCAAACTGTTGCTTCCTGATCTGGATAGAGGTTTCTTAACGCAGGTAAGGGGGTCTTGTATTCCCATCTCTTTCAGGATTTTCCATAGTTTATTGTGATCCACACAATAAACAAAGTCAAAGGCTTTGGCATAGTCAATAAGGCAGAACTGGATGTTTTTCTGGAACTCTCTTGTTTTTTCCATGATCCAGCTGATGTTGGCAATTTGATCTCTGGTTCCTCTGCCTTTTCTAAAACCAGCTTGAATATTTGGAAGTTCAAGGTTCATGTATTGCTGGTCTGGCTTAGAGAATTTTGAGCAATATTTTACTAACTGCATGAGATGAGTGCAATTGTGTGGTAGTTTGAGCATTCTTTGGCATTGCTTTTCTTTGGGATTGGAATGAAAACTGACCTTTTCCAGTCCTATGGCCACTGCTGAGATTTCCATATTTGCTGGCATATTGAGTGCAGCACTTTCATGGCATCATCTTTCAGGATTTGAAATAGCTCAACTAGGATTCCATCACCTCCACTAGCTTTGTTCATAGTGATGCTTTCTAAGGCCCACTTGACTTCATATTCCAAGATGTCTGGCTCTAGGTGAGTGATCACAATATCATGATTATCTTGGTCATGAAGCTCTTTTGTGTACAGTTCTTTTCTGTACTCTTGCCACCTCTTCTTAATATCTTCTGCTTCTGTTAGGTCCAGACCATTTCTGTTCTTTATTGAGCCCATCATTGCATGAAATGTTAGCTCAGTATCTCTAATTTTCTTGAAGAGATCTCTAGTCTTTCCCATTCTGTTGTTTTCCTCTATTTCTTTGCATTGATTGCTGAGGAAGGCTTTCTCATCTCTTCTTGCTATTCTTTGGAACTCTACATTCCAGTGCTTATATCTTTCCTTTTCTCCTTTGATTTTTGCTCCACTTCTTTTCTCACCTATTTGTAAGGCTTTCTCAGATAGTCATTGTGCATTTGTTTTTCCGAACCTCTGTCCATAGTTCATTAGGCACTTTGTCTATCAGATCTAGTCCCTTAAAACTATTTCTCACTTCCACTCTATAATCATTAGGAATTTGATTTAGGTCATATCTGAATGGTCTAGTGGTTTTCCTGACTTTTCAATAAGTCTGAATTTGGCAACAAGGAGTTCATGATATGAGCCACAGTCAGCTCATGGTCTTGGTTTTGCTGACTGTATAGAGCTTCCCCATCTTCGGCTGCAAAGAATATAATCAATCTGATTTCGGTGTTGACCATCTGGTGATGTCCATGTGCCCAGTCTTCTCTTGTGTTGTTGGAAGGGGGTGTTTGCTATGACCAGTGTGTGTGGTGTTTTACAGTCAGCTCCTGGTCTTGTTTTTGATGACTGTATAGAGCTTCTGCATCTTTGGCTGCAAAGAATATAATCAATCTGATTTCGGTGTTGACCATCTGGTGATGTCCATGTGCCCAGTCTTCTCTTGTGTTGTTGGAAGGGGGTGTTTGCTATGACCAGTGTGTGTGGTGTTTTGTTTTTTTTTTTTTTTTGCTAAACTCTATTAGCCTTTGCCCTGCTTCATTCTGTACTCCAAGGCCAAATTTGCCTGTTACTCCAGGTGTTTCTTGACTTCCTACTTTAGCATTCCTGTCCCTATAAAGAAAAGGACATCTTTTGGGGGTGTTAGTTCTAGAAAGTCTTGTAGGTCTTCATAGAACCATTCAACTTCAGCTTCTTCAGCATTACTGGTCAAAGCATAAACATGGATTACCTTGATATTGAATGGTTTGCCTTGGAAACGAACAGATATCATTCTGTCATTTTTGAGATTGCATCCAAGTACTTCATTTTGGACTCTTTTGTTGATTATGATGGCCACTCCATTTCCTCCAAGGGATTCCTGCCTGCAGTAGTAGATATAATGGTCATCTAAGTTAAATTCACCCATTCCAGTCCATTTTAGTTCACTGATTCCTAAAATGTTGACGTCCATTCTTGCCATCTTAGGTTTGCCCACTTCCCATTTGCCTTGATTCATGGACCTGACATTCCAGGTTCCTATGCAAGACTGTTCAGCATCAGACCTTGCTTCTATCACCAGTCACATCCAAAACTGGTAATGTTTTTGCTTTGGCTCTACTCCTTCATTCTTTCTGGAATTATTTCTCCACTGATCTCCAGTAGCATACTGGGCACCTACCGACCTGGGGAGTTCCTCTTTCAGTATCCTATCATTTTACCTTTTCATACTGTTCATGGGGTTCTCAAGGCAAGAATACTAAAGTGGCTTGCCATTCCCTTCTTCATTGGACCACATTCTGTCAGATTTCTTCACCATGTCCAGCCCGCTTTGGGTGACCCCACATGGCATGGCTTAGCTTTATTGAGTTAGACAAGGCTGTGGTCCATGTGATTAGATTGGCTAGTTTCCTGTGGTTATGATTTTAGTGTGTTAGCCCTCTGACACCCTCTCACAACACATACCATCTTACTTGGGTTTCTCTTACCTTGGGTGTGGGGTATCTCTTCATGGCTTCTCCAGCAAAGCGTAGCCGCTGTTCCTTACCTTGGATGAGGGGTATCTCCCTCACGGCTGCCCCTCTTGACCTTGAACGTGGAGTAGCTCCTCTCAGCCCTCCTGTGCCTGTGCAGCTGCTGCTCCTTGGGCATGGGGTTGCTCCTCTAGGCAGCTGCCCCTGACCTTGGGCATGGGGTAGTTCCTCTTGGCCACTACCCCTGACCTTGGGTGAGGGGTAGCTCCTCTCAACATCAGTCAATGAGCTGGGATTTAAAAGTCACTCACTTTGCAGTAGCTACATAGTCAATTCCATCGCTTCTCCCTAGACGTTCTAATTCTGGGTTGAGGCTAGGCTTGTATTGGTCCATGTGCATCTTTCAACCTGCCAACCATCTTTCGGGTAGCCAGTCCTGCAAGAAATGTGGTGGGAAAATTTATCCAAAATTGTGCACATATTTGCATGTATGTGTGTGTGCATGTCCATGTGTTCACTTTCTTTTGCTCATCCCTCCACTGGCCCCCACCCGCCCCTGAGTAATTTAAGCAGAAATAGCTTAAATGTTATTGTTTAAACGGAGTCACCACCATCTACTTGTGTGGCTTCAGCTGGCCACTACTCCTCTTGCTGTGGCCACATATGTTGAGTTGAAGCACTGTGTCCTTCTGGTCCCAATATTAGCATCAACTAATCCTGGGTCTTCCAGACTCTTCTGGACCCCTCCTGGAGGTGCAAAAAACTACTGCTCTATGGTCATGGAATAATTGGAGACTCTCAGGCCCCCCTTCAGTTAGGTCTGCCCTGTCAGCTTCTCTGTTCCCTATAGGAGAAGGGCTTGGCTTTCTAAGAAGGGTGTGACTTTTCTAAGAAAATTTCTTTTTCTCTGGCTAAATTTATTCTGCAACTCCACAGATATATTTTCAGGCTTCTTTGATCCCCCTGGGACACAGCCTCAGGCAGGAATCCCAGCCCAGGAGCCCCACACTAGACCTTTTTCTCTGCTTTCTCTTTTCCTCCCTCTCTCTTCCATGAGAAGATTCAACTCCTTCATGGGGTGGCCAGGAAATAACTCTTGCATTATCTTGATTTATTCCCCACTCTGAGATTTATGACGTAATTTCTTTGTTCCAAGTCTTCCAATGTTTGCTTTTGATATTCAAATCAAGTTTTCAAAAACTGCTAGTCCCTGCATATTTGTGGTTAGTATCTTACTTTGGGGATAATATCTTTCTTTAGGGGTAATGCATCTCAAAAACACTATTTCTGTTTAAATGCTTGGGGGGTGCAAAAGAAAGTTAGCACATGGACATGTGCACACACATACATGCAGGCACATGTACAATTTTGGATAGGGTTTCCCACCACATTGCCTCATATTTCTAAATTATTTGGCTCATTGTATATGTGTGTATTTGTGTGTGTGTGTGTGTGTGTGTGTGTAATTAAAATGATTGATGCATAATTTCAGTTCCCTTTTAAAATTCTTAGATAAGTGTCCATGGAGGAGTCTATACAAAGTAATGAAGGCTGATATACTGAGCATAATTTCATTAATCAGTAAACTATATGAGAAAAAACATTAGGCTTTACTTCTGGGAACCTTAGAATCTATCCTTCTTTTGTCATTTGGGCAGGAGGTCAGCATATCCTGGGAATGATGGGACTGAAATAAACAACTTTCCAAGGCTAGAGAAATGAGCAGTCATTGTGAAATGTGTGTGTGTGTGTGTGTGTGTGTGTGCGCATACTCAGTTGTGTCTGACTCTGTGACTCCATAGACTGTAGCCTGCCAGTCTGTAGAATTTCCTTGGCATGAATACTGTAGCGAATTGCCATTTTCTTCTCCAGGAAATCTTCCTGACCCAAGAATCGAACCTGCATCTTCTGTATGAGCAGGCAGATTCTTTACCACCTAGCCACCAGTGGAAAGAAGCATTAATAGCTGCCTACATGACTCAGATGGTAAAGAATCTGCCTGTAATGCAGAAGACCTGAATTCAATCTCTGGGTTGTGAAGATCTCCTGGAAGAGGGCATGCAACCCACCCAGTATTCTTGCCTGAAGAATCCCCATGGACAGAGAAGCCTGATGGGCTACAGTCCATGGGGTCGCAAAGAATCAGACACAGCTGAGCAACTAAGTACAGCAGAAGACACTCAGCCTGGAATGAGAAATTCTTTTCTAGATGTCTCACCGGCATTGTTATCCATTTCCCTCATATCTTTTCCCCATAAAACATTTCTGTCCATTTTCAACTAGTCATACTTTCTCACACATTAAATGTAATTTCATGTCTTTGTTCCTTCTGCCTAAAAATGCAGAAGAAATTTGCTCAAAAGTTTCATCAAGCTGCTTGGTCATTTCTTTAGGGGAACCTTCCCTAAATTAATCCTCTGGACAGTTAGGTTCTTGCCCTTGTGTATTCCTATCACCCCAGAAGTAAACTCTCATAATGGGATTTGTTGCATCATTTAATTGGGGTTTGTTTATACCCCAATATTCCTCACCAGATGACGATCCCTTTGAAGGAGACTTGGTTATCCATGACTTAGTAATGAATAGCACAGTGTGGGCACAAAGCTGTGCCCCGTATTTGAGAAATGAATGAGTTACTATGGATGGAAGAGACCCAACGAAAATAAACAAAATCAAACAAAACAGGCAAATGTAAAAGACAACCTTGTTCATAGAATGTTTTTCCTATAAATAATCCAGAATTTAATAATCACTGAACCAGAATCTACTGGTGTGAAGGGAATAAATTGCTCACATTGTAGCAGACATATTAATTCTTTGGGGCTATTAAGATCAATTTAGATTTTGATTACACAATTCCAAAATTGCTTGCTAACCAGTTAGCAAATCAGTTAAAGCTTGGAGAGTAAATCCGTGTATTGGAGAGAGGCCAGTCTAAATTTCTAAAGTGTTAGTTTTTCTTATTTTTAATAAAGTTTTTTTTCTTTAATTTAACATCACTGAACTACCACATCTGTGTTAATGAATACAAAATACTCATTTGGAATGATCCAGGGACATTTTTGATAAGCAAGTGTATACTCTACCAGTTAACAAAACCAGGGAAAGTTTGTTCTTTAAAAACCAGCTCACAGCAATCTGGTTTACACAGTAACATCTTGCTTGAAATACTTTTTTGTTTGTTTATTTTTGCAAAGGTAAATTCTATTTCAACCAACATTGACTTACATCAATTTTCTTAATTTGCTGTTATTGTCTAATTGCTAGGAGGCAAGAGAGGTAAATTTGCATTTAGAATCAGAGGGCTCAAACTTCGTGCACATCACAATTGAGGGATTCAACAGAGACTGAGCCAGAACTGAGTTTGAGTGTCTCCTGTGGAGACAGGTCAGCAGTGGACTGCCACAGGGACAGGGGCTCTGGGTGCAGCAGACTTGGGTATGACATAAGCCCTTTTGGAGGAGGTCAGCACTAACCCCACCACAGAGCTTCCAAAACTTACCCAGCACTGGGATACAGAATCTTGGAGGGCACAAACAGAACCTTGTGTGTAACAGGACCCAGGAGAAAGGAGCAGTGACCCCACAAGAGACTGATCCAGACTTAACTGTGAATGTCCAGGAGTCTCCAGCGGAGGTATAGGTCGGTGGTGGCCCGCTGCAGGATTGGGAGCACTGAGTATAGTAGTACATGCATGGGATCTTTTGAAGGAGGTTACCATTATCTTCATTACCTCCACAATAGTTAGGCCCCAGGTAAATAGCATGGAGGGGACACAGCTCCACCTATCAACAGAAAATTGTGTTAAAGATTTACTGACCATGGACCCATCCATCAGAACAAGAGCCAGTTTCCTCCTCGGAAAGCTTCCATAAGCCTTTTATCCTTCTCCATCAGACGGCAGATAGACTGAAAATGACAATGACAGAAAACTAACCAGTCTGATCACATGGACTACAGCACTGCCTAACTCAGTGAAACTAAGCCATGCCCTGCGGGGCCACCCAAGATGGCCGGGCATGGTGGAGAGGTCTGACACAATGTGCTCCACTGAGGAAGGGAATGACAAACCACTTCAGTATTCTTGCCTTGAGAACCCCATGAACAGTATGAAGAGGCAAAATGATAGGATACTGAAAGTGGAACTCACCAGGTCGGTAGGTGCCCAATATGCTACTGGAGATCAGTGGAGGAATAACTCCAGAAAGAATGAAGGGGTGAAGCCAAAGCAAAAACGTTACCCAGTTGTGAATGTGACTGGTGATAGAAGCAAGGCCCAATGCTGTAAAGAGCAATATTGCATAGGAACCTGAAATGTTAGGTCCATGAATCAAGGCAAACGGGAAGTGGTCAAACAGGAGATGGCAAGAGTGAATATTGACATTTTAGGAATCAGCAAACTAAAATGGACTGGAATGGGTGAATTTAAATCAAATGACCATTATATCTACGACTGTGGACAGGAAACCCTTAGAGGAAATGGAGTAGCCATCATAATCAACAAATTGCAGTCCTTGGATGTTGTCTCAAAGATGACAGAATGACCTCTGTTCATTTCCCAGGAAAGCCATTCAATATCATGGTAATCCATGTTTATGCCTTGACCAGTAATGGTGAAGAAGCTGAAGTTGATAGGTTCTATGAAGACCCACAAAACCTTCTAGAACTAACACCCCCAAAAGATGTCCTTTTCATTATAAGGGACTGGAAGTCAAGAAACACCTAGAGTAACAGGCAAATTTGGCCTTAGAGTACAGAATAAAGCAGGGCAAAGGCTAATAGAGTTTTGCCAAGAAAACGCACTGATCATAGCAAACACTCTCTTCCAACAACACAAGAGAAGACTGGACACCACATGGACATCACTAGATGGTCAACACTGAAATCAGACTGATTATATTCTTTGCAGCCAGAGATGGAGAAGCTCTATATGGTCAGCAAAAACAAGACTGGGAGCTGACTGTGGCTCAGATCATGACTCCTTATTGCCAAATTTAGACTGAAATTGAAGAAAGTAGGGAACACCACTAGACCATTCAGGTAAGATCTAAATCAAGTCCCTTACAGCAGAAGTGAGAAATAGAATTAAGGGATTAGATCTGACAGAATGCCTGATGAAGTATGGATGAAGGTTCATCACATTGTACAGAACACAGAGATTAAGACTGTCCCCAAGGGGAAAAAAAATGCAAAAAAGTAAAATGGCTGTCTGAGGAGGCCTTACAAATAGCTGTGAATAGAAGAGACGTGAAAAGCAAAGGAGAAAAGGAAAGATATACCCATTTGAATGCAAAGTTCCAAAGAATAGCAAGGAGAGATAAGAAAGCCTTCCTCTGTGATCAGTGCAAAGAAATAGAAGAAAACAGTAGAATGGGAAAGACTAGAGATCTCTTCAAGAAAATTAGAGCTGTCTAGGGGCTGCAGTCCACAGGGTCGAGAAGAGTCGGACACAACTGAGTGACTTTACTTTCACTTTTCCCTTTCATGCACTGGAGAAGGAAATGGCAACCCACTCCAGTGTTCTTGCCTGGAGAATCCCAGGGATGGGGGAGCCTAGTGGGATGCCGTCTAAGGGGTCACACAGAGTCGGGCGTGACTGAAGTGATTTGGCTTGGCAGGGAACATTTCACTCAAAGATGGGCTCAATAAAGAACAGAAATGGTATGGACCTAACAGAAGCAGAATATATTAAGAAGAGATGGCAAGAAAACATAGAAAAACTATACAAAAAAAAGATCTTCATGACCTAGATAATCACAATGGTGTGATCACTCACCTAGAGCCAGACATCCTGGAATGTGAAGTCAAGTGGGCCTTAGGAAGCATCACTATGAACAAAGCTAGTGGAAGTGATGGAATTCCAGTTGAGCTATTTCAAATCCTGAAAGATGATGCTGTGGAAGTGCTGTACTCAGTATGCTAGCGAATTTGGAAAGCTCAGCAGTGGCCACAAGACTGAGAAAGGTCAGTTTCATTCCAATCCCAAAGAAAGGCAATGCCAGAGAAAGCTCAAAGTACTGCACAATTGCACTCATCTCACACGCTAGTAAAGTAATGCTCAAAAATATCTATGCCAGGCTTCAACAATATGTGAACCAGGAACTTCCAGATGTTCAAGCTGGTTTTAGAAAAGGCAGAAGAACCAGAGATTAAATTGCCAACATCCGCTAGATCATCAAAAAGGCAAGAGAGTTCCAGAAAAACATCTACTTCTTTATTGACTATGCCAAAGTCTTTGACTGTGTGGATTACAACAAACTGTGGAAAATTCTGAAAGAGATGGGAATACCTAACTACCTGACCTGGCTCCTGAGAAATCTTTATGCAGGTTAAGAAGTAACAGAACTATACATGGAACCACAGACTGGTTGAACATAAGAAAAGGGGTATGCCAAGGCTTTATATTGTCACCCTGCTTTTTTAACTTATATGCAGAATACATCATGAGAAATGCTGGACTGGAAGAAACACAAGCTGGAATCAAGATTGCTGGGAGAAATATCAATCACCTGAGATATGCAGATGACACCCTCCTTATGGCAGAAAGTGAAGAAGAACTAAAGAGCTTCTTGATGAAAGTGAAAGAGGAGAGTGAAAAAGTTGGCCTTACAGCTCAACATTCAGAAAACTAAGATCATGGCATCTGGAATGGGGAAACAGTGGAAACATGGTCAGACTTTATTTTAGAGGGCTCCAAAATGACTGCAGATGGTTATTGCAGAAATTAAACGATGCTTACTCCTTGGCAGAAAAGTTATGGCAAACCTAGACAGCGTATTAAAAAGCAGAGACATCACTTTGCCAACAAAGGTCCATCTAATCAAAGCAATGGTTTTTCCAGTAGTCAATATGGATGAGAGAGTTGGAGTATAAAGAAAGCTGAACACCAAAGAATTCATGTTTTTGAGCTGTAGTGTTGGAGAAGATTGCTGAGAGTCCCTTGGACTGCACAGAGAACCAACCACTCAATCCTAAAGGAAATCAGTCCTGAATATTCATTGGAAGGACTGATTCTGAAGCTGAAACTCCAATACTTTGGCCACCTGATGCAAAGAACTGACTAATTTGAAAAGACACTGATTTGGGGAAAGATTGAAGGCTGGAGGAGAAGGGGACGACAGAGGATAAGATTGGATGGCATCATCAAGTCAATGGACTTGAGTTTGAGTAAACTCCAGGAGTTGGCAATGGACAGGGAGGCCTGATGTGCTGTGGTCCATGTTGCCATTTCTTTCTCTAAGTGAGTTTCTGCACCCAGGGACTGAAACAGTGTCTCTTGCATTGGCAGGAAGATTCTTTGTCCCTGAGTAAAGTGAAAATGAAGTCGCTTAGTCTTGTCCAATTCTTTGCCACCCCATGGACTGTAGCTTACCAGGTGCTTCAGTCCATGGAGTTTTCCAGGCAAGAATACTGGAGAGGATTGCCATTGCCTTATCCAGAAGATCTTCCTGACTCAGGGATTGAACCCAGTTCTCTTGCATTGTAGGCAGAAGCTTTACCGTCTGAGCCACCAGGGAAGTCCACTGAGCAACCAGGGTATAAATTAATGAGGTCTTATTTTATCTGGTGAAATTCAGACTCCTTTCCTCTTTTACATGTTCTCTCCACTAAAATGGTTCTATGGGTTTTTATAGTCCTTTATGTCCTTGATTTTTATCCTCCCAGATCCTGCAACACATTTTTTCTAAAGTGAAAATGTTGTATTATCTGTGTCTCCTCATAAAATCTGCAGCTTTCCTTACTGGCCTCAGTTTTCCCTTCGTGTTTCACCTCTCTCATCCCTTCCCACAATCCCTTGCAATTCCTCAAAAGCCTCCTGCCTGCTTGTGCTGCTCCCTATGCCTGGAATTCTTTTTGCACCTGGCTACCTGGTATGCCTGCATCACAACAGCGCCAGCTTAGGTCCTTGCCCATGAAGCCCACTTTGCTTTGTTTTCTCACATCTGCATTAGAAGACCCACCATGTTCCTAATAGAACTTACTTGCACTGAACCCAAGCTGCCATTTTCCCTGGCTCTCTCTGCCACCAGGATTTGAGGTATTTGAAAGCAAGACCCTTGTGGTTTAATTATTGTGTCACACATAGCCTGTGACTGTGTCTGATCACTGTAGGCTTCAGACAGCTTTTGAATGGGACTCTCCCTCTTCCTTTAGAGGTGGGTGAATGGTTTTGAAGCTCATGGAGAAACATGACTCAATGGACCCTGAAGGGGATTAATATAATTACACTGTAGTTTTTTCTAGTCTTTAGTGACTGAAAACTCAGAGTCAAGGTGAAGGTTTTGGAACTCCAGGTTCTTCTTCATCTATCCTGCAGGACTGCAAGAATAATTCCTTGTCAGCCTCCCAGGATTAGAAAATCAAGAGATGAAAGCAATAGTCACATTAATGTCTCACAAGTTGAGGATATGCTAGGGAACTTTCTCTATACATGTTAACCCATTCAGTCTTTACAGTGACTCTAGAAGATAAATACTGGCATGTGAATTTTATGGGAGTTATGAAACTAAAGCTAAGAGGGACTTAACATTTTCCTCAAAATCAAGTGGTCAAATTTCAAACGGGATTTCCTAGCTTCCAAGGCAGTGCTCCAATATTCTACATATCAAGGGTCCAGATTGGAAAACAACACCATTATCAAGAAGCAGCATGGTCCATGTGATACTGACCTATTAGAAAAGAGAGAATGTTTAGTTTCTCACATTGCAAGTTTACCATATAAAGAGAGAAAATAAATTTGAATAAGCATCTAAGAAGCATAATGATATCATCCAGATGTAGGATTTTATGACATCATTGGACCCTGATCTTGCTCTTCTAGGGAAAGGTTTTATAGCACAGGTGAGCTATTTATTCTTTCTTACCAAATAAATAAAAAGATAATAAGAAAGGAAAAAGAAGACTAGAAAAAACAGTAGAACATAAATAAAAATCACTAGTAATCCCATCAACAATCAATAATTTATATTGTTTCTGCAGTATTCTTTCCTTCTTAATATTTTGTAAACATTTAATAGTTTCTTTTCCATCATGTAACTATATTGTAACTAAATTAGCCTTTTTTCTTCTTCTTTTTTTTTAAACATGCAGGCTGTTTCTATTTTTTTCTCACTTTTTAAATAACACA
>SJYC01031106.1:0-29497 GCA_006408675.1 Madoqua kirkii
TTCAGGCATGAGCCAGTATTTAGAAGAACTGCTTTAGCCTTCAAAACAGAAGAGTTGATGGCATCCCAAAATCATGTTCTCTATAGGTGGCTTACTCACTTCAGCCTACATTCTCAAGAATAATGATTAGGCCTGGCATGTTGCAGTCCATGGGGTCACAAAGAGTCAAACACGACTGAGCAACTGAACTGAACTGAACTGAATATTTCATGGTATCACAAGAGCCTAGGAAGCGTCTGCGATATTTACTTAGGCCCTAGATTGCTTAAAAGACGTTCCTTAGTTGAATATTAGTGACAAATATTTTCCATGTGACCATGGAGAAGGTCCCCTAGTTTTCAGAGTGGGCACATATTGTAGAATTCTTACCAATCTACAAGTATCCCCAGGACAGAGTAAGCAAAGTAGACATGGGTTATTTTTGTCTACCCAACATTGCCTTGGTATCCAGCTCTTCTTCCATTTTCACTCTACGGTTATATTTAGAGGAAGGTATATCACCCTGAACTGGGAACTCAGATTATTTCATTTTTCTGATACAATGGTCAGCTTCTGAATGGTCATTTGACCCAAACTGAGTGGTGAGAGTCATCTCCCAGAATTTAGTTGTCTCTTTTAAAGACATTATCTTTGGCTAGAATTGATAGCTGTGAGTATGATGAAAGCTTAGAGGCACTTCCAACCATCTCATGAGGAAAAATATGCTAAACATTAAGCCAACACATAGCAAAGCAGAACTGAGAGATAGGAAGCCATCCATGTCTTAGTGATGTTGCCTCAGCTTTTAGATATAATTGGGCTTGGAATCAGCCACACTGTCTGAGCTCCTCAGTATGTTCTAATCTTAAATTTGTGTGAGCTGGGTTTTTATCACTGGTGACCAAAGAAGTATTGTTTAATCAAGGATGTCATCGAGTGACCCATTAATGAAGATGCCAAACAACTGATTAGAGCTGGGGACACAGAACAGATACAATTGCTAAAAGCAAACTCAAGGTGACATTGATGCGACCCTTTGTTGACTGTCTGCCTCATGACAGATGATTGCAACGTTACAGACACATGCCCTCTTTCACCCCATCTCCGGCTCTTCACTGATAGGTGATTTCTGATTGACAGTTGGAACACATTCCTAGAATGGACAGCAAAGTGGAATTTGACACCAGGCTATTTTTTCTCCTTGGTCATTTAACAGTGCCTTCTTGAACTGGTTCCCCCCTGTCAAGTGTCATTCAAAAATTACCCAATTGTTGGTCCATTCTTGCTCGGTTGTTGATGAGAATGCCATGTGGGCTTGAATCAAAGCTTTGGTGAAATTTGTCTATTTTACATCTGTTCCTGGCTGGGAACTTAATGAGATGCATGGCATAATGAGATGTGTGTCTGGAGTGTGTAATGAGATTCTTGATTCAAATGTCTAATGAAGCCTATAGCCTAATGAAATGTATAGCATAATGAGATGCATGGCCGGATGTATGCATGGTACAAATTTGAAAGTCCTTTTAGAAAATATCATTAAGCATGAAAAGTTTTCTCCCATCATATCAGCCCCACCCACATTTCTTTGAGATTTGTTTAGCTTGTAATTTCTCAGTGCCATTGTCATCATCATCATCTGCACTTCCCACATTCAAAGCAAAGAGAACACAGGCACTGCCCTCACCAAATGTGACAAGAAGTCTGAAAACAAAGCAAATATTTTTGCTTCTTGAAAAAAGAAAAACATATTTTGATTTATCCCCTTTAATTTCTTATTTTTTAATGCAACAAACTATATTAAAGACCTGTTATGTAACAAAAATCCTAAAACCTTGTGGCCTAAATAATCAGCATTTATTACTGCCCATGGGATTTCCCAGGTGGTGTGTTTGGTAAAGAATCCACCTGCTGATGCAAGAAACACTGACTGGATTCCTGGATTGGGAAGATCTTCTGATGGATGCAGTATCAACCCACTCCAGTATTCTTGTTCAGAAAATCCCATGGACAGAGGAGCTTGGCAGGTTATGGTCCCGGGAGTCACAAAGAGTTGGACATGACTTACCATGAATAAAGATTAGTCTATTAGTCAACTGTGTGGCTCTTTTCGACTCAACTAGACATACTTGTGGGCTTGTAATTGGGAACATGTCAGATAGAACTATTGACTGTGACTGGGCTTTCTCACATCTATGGAGGTAAGCAGTCTATAGGTTTATCTGGAAAGATGTTGGTTGGAGCAGTTGAGATCTCTATTTAGTCTTCTATCCTTGACTCACCTGAAAGAGAGTGTAAGTGAAAGTGTTAGGTGTTCAGTTTCATCTGACTCTTTGCAACCCATGTATTGTAACCTGAGTTCAGTTCAGTTGAGTTGCTGACCATGTCTGACTCTGCGACACCATGAACCGCAGCACACCAGGCCTCCCTGTCCATGACCAACTCCCAGAGTCTACCCAAAACCATGTCCATTGAGTCGGTGATGCCATCCAACCATCTCATCCTCTGTCATCCTCTTCTCTTCATGCCCTCAATCTCTTTCTCAGCAACAGGGTCTTTTCCAGTGAGTCAGCTCTTTGCTTTCAGATGGCCAGTATTGGATTTTCAGCTTCAGCATCAGTCCTGCCAATGAACACCCAGGACTGATTATCTCCTTGCAGTCCAAGGGATTCTCAAAAGTCTCCAACACCACCATTCAAAAGCATCAATTCTTCTGTGCTCAGCTTTCTTTACAGTCAACTCTCACATCCATACATGACTACTGGAAAAACCATAGCCTTGACTAGATGGATCTTTATTGGCAAAGTAATGTCTCTGCTTTTGAATATGCTGTCTAGGTTGGTCATTACTTTCCTTCCAAGGAGTTCAGTTCAGTTCAGTTGCTCAGTCGTGTCTGACTCTTTGCGACCCTGTGAATCTCAGCACGCCAGTCTTCCCTGTCCATCACCAACTCCCGGAGTTCACTCAGAGTTACGTCCACTGAGTCAGTGATGCCATTCAGCCATCTCATCCTTTATCATCCCCTTCTCCTCCTGCCCCCAATCCTTCCCAGCATCAGAGTCTTTTCCAATGAGTCAACTCTTCACATGAGGTGGCCAAAGTACTGGAGCAAGCGTCTTTCAATTTCATGGCTGCAGTCACCATCTGCAGTGATTTTGGAGGCCCAGAAAACAAAGCCTGCCACTGTTTCCACTGTTTCCCCATCTATTTGCCATGAAGTGATGGAATCAGATGCCGTGATCTTAGTTTTCTGAATGTTGAGCTTTAAGCCAACCTTTTCACTCTCCTCTTTCACTTTCATCAAGAGGCTCTTTAGCTCTTCACTTTCTGCCATAAGGGTGGTGTCATCTGCATATCTGAGGTTATTAATATTTCTTCTGGAAATCTTGATTCCAGTTTGTGCTTCCTCCAGCCTAGTGTTTCTCATGATGCACTCTGCCTATAAGTTAAATAAGCAGGGTGACAATATACAGCCTTGATGTCCTTCTTTTCCTATTTGGAACCAGTCTGTTGTTCCATATCCAGTTCTAACTGTTTCTTCCTGACCTGCATATAGGTTTCTCAAGAGGCAGGTCAGGTGGTCTGGTATTCCCATCTTTTTCAGAATTATCCACAGTTTTTTGTGATACACACAGTCAAAGGCTTTGGCATAGTCAATAAGCAGAAACAGATGTTTTTCTGAAACTCTTGCTCTTGATCCAGTGAATGTTGGCAATTTGATTTCTGGTCCCTAACCTTTTTTAAAACCAGCTTGAATTTCTGGAAGTTCACAGTTCACATATTGCTGAAGCCTGGCTTGGAGAATTATGAGCATTACTTTACTAGCATGTGAGATGAGTGCGATTGTGTGGTAGTCTGAGGATTCTTTGGCATTGGCTTTCTTTGGGATTGGAATGAAAACTGACATTTTCCAGTTCCATGGCCACTGCTGAATTTTCAAAATTTGCTGATATAAGCATCATCTTTTAGGATTTGAAATAGCTCAGCTGGAATTCTATCACTTCCACTAGCTTTGTTTGTAGTGATGCTTCCTAAGGCCCACTTGACTTCACCTTCCAGGATGTCTGGCTCTAGATGAATGTGAATGATCATACCATCGTAATTATCTGGGTAGTGAATATCTGTTTTGTAAAATTCTTCTTTGTATTCTTGCCACCTCTTAATATCTTCTGCTTCTGTTAGGTCCACACCATTTCTTTACTTTATTGAGCTCATCTTTGCATGAAATATTCCCTTGGTATCTCTAATTTTCTTGAAGACATCTCTAGTCTTTCCCATTCTATTGTTTTCCTCTATTTCTTTGCACTGATCTCTGAGGAAGGCTTTCTTATCTCTCCTTGCTATTCTTTGAAACTCCGCATTCAAATGGGTATATCTTTCCTTTTCTCCTTTGCTTTTCACTTTTCTTTTTTACACAGCTATTTGTAAGTCCTCCTCAGACAACCATTTTGCTTTTTTGCATTACATTTCCTTGGTGATGGTCTTGATTCTTGTCTCCTTTACAATGTCATGAATCTCAGTCCATAGTTCATCAGGCACTCTGTCTATCAGATCTAGTCCCTTAAATCTATTTCTCCTTTCCACTGTGTAGTCATAAGGGATTTGATTTAGGTCATACCTGAATGGTCTAGTGGTTTTCTGTAACCTCAGTCCATGGCATTTTTCACACAAGAATACTAGAGTGGTTTGCTGTTCTCTTCTCCAGGGCATCTTCCTCACCTAGGGATCCAACCTGGGTCTCCTACTTTGCAGTCAGATTCTTTACCATCTGAGCTATCAGTTAACCTAGTCAGGCTTAATCTAATGGTAGAGTCAGGGGACCAAGAGGGGAGCAGAACTCTGCAAATTTTTAAGTGTCTGGACTCCAAACAGTCACACTGCTACTTCAATCCCATCCCTTTGGACCAAAGCACTTATAAGGTCAGCCCAGAATCAGGGAATGGGGAAATATACCTCTTAATGGGAGGAAGAGCCATGTCATGTTGACATGAAGAGAATGAACACAGGAAGGAGGGAAGGCTTTTTATACTTTACTAAATATAAAGTGGAGAAGAACATCTTTTCACTCTTCCACCACTAATAAAGTTTTTTATTGGGCTGGGGGGGTATTTATGAAAAATTCCTTTTTCTATAAATGTGAGAAGTTGTCCAAAGCATAGAGATATTGACCGTGAATGTTCTAAAAGTCACATAGTGCATCGCACTGAAACCCTATGTCCTATGGGTTGATAATAGATGCTTTCAGCAAATGAAATAGCTGAAATTCAATCTTCAAGGAAACAAATAAGCAAAAAAAATGCTAATGAGAATTATCTCTAATTTTCCTTTTAACATTTGGAAAATATCTGATAGTGGATAAGATCAGGAGTCTACTTCATCTTTAAATTAAAATCTAGTGAAGTTTCCCCCCCGCCACTGTTTCCTGGGTTGCCTTAAGAGTTATATTAAAGATTTCATTCTGCCAAGAACTACTGGTGATTAACCCCAGGCATGAGGTATATATTACATGAACCAGCCCTAAAGTTCCTGAAGAGCTGCGGAGAGTTTTAGCACTGAGTATCTTATTTGCAATAGCCTCTTGGATGAAACCCAGGACACTCCTTTGAAAATTTATAGGGTCTAGTCTATACAGCAGTTTAACAGGCAACCTGATTTTTTTTTTAAACATACCACAGCCAAAGTTTTATCTCCTTCCCATCTCCCAGATTGAATGTCCATTATCTTTCAAGATGCCATTACCCTTAGATGCCTCAGATTTATTTGTCTAGCAGTTTTATAGAATAAAGGCCTGATAGGGTCCTCTTTAAATACACATCCTAACCACATTTTAGAAACCAGCAGTTGGTCCCATCATTTCCCTAACTTAAGATTATGCTTTTCTAATGCAGGGGGATCATAAATTTCACTCCCATGTGCATTTTGCAATTATGGAAAGAAATAAATCAAACAAAATACTCAAAGATCAGAAATTTTTTTTTTCAATTTATTTTCCAGCTGTGCTTTTCTATCCATGGAATAGTTTTCTTAGGTACCTATATATAAGAATGTTCATGTATATCTTTAGTACAGGTTTGTGAATGCACTGATTTATTGATTATTTTGATTCAAAACCTGGCCTTATCCTGATTAACCTTAGCAGTCTTTCTTAATCTTAGCTTCACTAGCTGAGTATTTTTAAATACTTTAATACTTCTTTCAGTTCAATTCAGTTTAGTTCAGTCACTCAGTTGTGTCCGACTCTTTGCACACTCAAGAACAGCAGCATGCCAGGCCTCCCTGTCCATCACCAACTCCTGGAGTTCACTCAGGCTCACTTCATTGAGTCCGTGATGTAACCTTAGCAGTCTTTCTTAATCTTAGCTTCACTAGCTGAGTATTTTTAAATACTTTAATACTTCTTTCAGTTCAATTCAGTTTAGTTCAGTCACTCAGTTGTGTCCGACTCTTTGCAACCTCAAGAACAGCAGCATGCCAGGCCTCCCTGTCCATCACCAACTCCTGGAGTTCACTCAGGCTCACATTCATTGAGTCCGTGATGTCATCCAACCACCTCATCCTCTGTCGTCCCCTTCTCCTCCTGCCTCCAATCCCTCCCAGAATCAGAGTCTTTTCCAATGAACTCTTCACATCAGGTGGCTAAAGTATTGGAGTTTCAGCTTCAACATTAGTCCTTCCAATGAATACCCAGCACTGATCTCCTTTAGGATGGACTGGTTGGATCTCCTTGCAGTCCAAGGGACTCTCAAGAGTCTTCAACACCATGGTTCAAAAGCATAAATTCTTCTGTACTCAGCTTTCTTCACAGTCCAACTCTCACATCCATACATGACTACTGAAAAAACCATAGCCTTGACTAGATGGACCTTTATTGGCAAAGTAATATCTCTGCTTTTTAATATGCTGTCTAGGTTGGCCATAACTTTCTTTCCAAGAAGTAAGCGTCTTTTAATTTCATGGTTGCAATCACCATCTGCAGTGATTTTAGAGTGCCAAAATTAAAGTCAGCCACTGTTTTCACTGTTTCCTCATCTATTTGCCATGAAGTGATGGGACTGGATGTCATGATATTAGTTTTCTGAATGTTGAGTTTTAAGTCAAACTTTTTATTTTCCTCTTTTATTTCACCAAGAGGCTCTTTTTCACTTTCTGCCATAAGGGTGGAATCATCTGCATATCTGAGGTGACTGATATTTCTCCTGCTTGTGCTTCCTCCAGCCCAGCATTTCTAATGATGTATTGGGCTTCCCTGGTAGCTCAGAGGGTAAAGTATCTGCCTGTGATGTGGAAGACCCACATTCGATCCCTGGGTCAGGAAGATCCCCTGGAGAAGGAAATGGTAACCCACTCCAGTATTCTTGCCTGGCGAATCCCATGGACAGAGGAGCCTGGTGGGCTACAGTCCATGGGGTCACAAAGAGTCAGATATGACTGAGCGACTACACTTATTCTGCATATAAGTTAAATAAGCAGGGTGACAATATACAGCCTTGCTGTACTTCTTTTCCTATTTGGAACCAGTCTGTTGTTTCATGTCCAGATCTAACTATTTCTTCTTGACCTGTATACAGGTTTCTCAAGAGGCAGGTCATGTGGTCCATCATGAAATATTTAGGCATGATAGTTTATTGTTAATCTGATAGCATCTAGGTCTCTGTGTTGCCTACTTGGTGTACACCATCATGGACTTGTGACTCTCAATTAAATACTACTTGTGGCTTTACATGCAAAGTGACTTACAAAATGAGAATCTCGGAGGTGAGGTGATTTTATTATTGTAATCGTCTTCCTTGATCAAATCTCCTTACCTAAACCTCAATTTCACTGTGTGCTGTGCCAGTTGTATTTATTCCTCAAAGGTTCTGTAATTCATTTTACCTCAATCAGTAGCTAAACCCACATGTAATTTATTATTTGTGTAATTTAATGCTAATACTCAGGGTCAGTCTGTAGTCAGCTTGAGGGATGTGTGCAGTGGTGAAGCAGCAGAGATGGCAAGACCCTGGGCAGAATACAGGCAAGCCAGGGAAAGGACTGAAAAACTTTGGTTCCAGGGAATCTGGTGGACTTCAGTTACAGAAAGTCTAGGCCAGAGTTTCTCAAAATGGAATTTTCAGATGACCTGCAGCAGAGTCATCTGGAAGTGAAAGTGTTAGTCACTTGGTTGTGTCTGACCTTCTGTGACCCCATGGACTGTAGCCTGCCAGGCTCCTCTGTCCTTGGAATTCTCCAGGCAAGCATGCTTTTGACAAAAAGTGGTTCTCATCTATTCTACTCAATCAAAATCTCTAGGACAGGTCTCCAGAATGTCTGGCAGCTTGTAGATGATTATTGAATGAATGAGGAATAATTGAACAAAAAACTGTATTGATATCAACATCAAAACCATACAATCTCTCAGTCATCCAGCTCCAGGTTAGTAATGAAAGACAACCGATGAATGAAGCATGCCATCAACTGAATGATGTCTGGTACCGAGCCGAATGCTATTAAAGTTGGTGGCATTTCATATTCTACCTGTTTCTGTGTTCTACCTTCTTTAGAAACTGAAGGCATTCCATTGTCTGGCTTCATCTGTGATCTGAGTGTGGATGCTCCTCAGTCCACACAGGTGAACCTTTCCAACTTTATAGTTCAAATCAAGTGAAAGACCAGGTAGGCATCATCACCAACATTTCACAAACATTGGTAACAGACACAATCAATAGTTTCCAGGGCCGCGGTTCAGAAAGGTTGAGGCATTTGCCCCAGTTTATACAGCTAGAAAGTAGTAGAAGAGACAGCACAGAAATCAGATTTGCAAGGCTGTTCAGGAAACTGTCTCTGTTGATACTGATCACTTTCTCAAATTTTTAGCTGTGAGGGACATACATGGACTTGGAATGAAGACCCCCTTGACTTGCTTCTGTTCTACAACTAGTTTTAGTTTTTATACCCAAAGAGCCTCATTTTTCCCTGAACAATGAGCTGTCTCCCCCAAGACACATATTATGCAAAAAAATGTTGCAACAAATGTTCACTTTAACAGCAAGTATTTTTTCCCCAAACTCTATGTATTAATACATGTGTTTGTGCATGTATCTCCGTTTCATTATAGCTCCTCCAGTCCTGTCTGCCTCCCTGTCCTTGAAGACTCTTTACTCTTGTTTTCACATAACCACAAATGGCTGTCATACTGAAATAGTGTTCTCAGGCTTGGTCCCCCAACCTAGCTACCACCCACAGCATCAGTGTGTTAACAATCAAACCACAGATAGTGAGGACTAGAAAAACCTTTGAGATCATCTAAGATAGCTATCATTTCACATGAGGAAACAGGGTCCCCCAGAGGTTAAACTCTTCATCCAAAATGTTAACGTTTATCAACACTGCCCCTTTACTGTGTATGCTTTTTCATCAATTCAGATACAATAAAAACAAATTCTACTGCTACAATGAGATGCTGTTCTAAAAACTGTGTTTCTTTTTTTAGTGACCTTGACACATCTCTAACCTATCACATAAACATGGCAAAGTCCATATTTAATCCTGGAAATATCTAAGTAAATCTGCTCACTAATAACACTTTGGGTCTGATAATAAAATAATCAGGCCGAATAGTAGGTAACATATGTTGTTTTCTTATGGAGTATGTATTCTTAACTTGACCCAGTTAGGAGAAAATGATAGAGACAGTTTCTAAAGTCAAGCAAAGAGCAAATTGTGATTTGGGGTTAAACTTCTAGGTGACAGAGATGAGCTGTTTCTCTGTTGTTTAAAATAGCAGTTTACAGCAGGAGTTTACAGTTTCTCAGAGAAGGTTCTTATCAACTTAAATGTCAGGGAATTTGCTGGCTCTGTCTCTTGCTTTTGGCAAACATGTGAATCCCATTCCCCTGGTCCGTGGAAACACAAGATTGTATATTTTAATTCATCTGAATTATACCACAGAGTCTATAAATATTATATAACAAATCTGAGCATTACTACATTCTTGTGCATTCAGGAGACATCGCTATGATCACCATAATCAACCTAATTGGGCAAGACTGTCTAAACGAAGGCAATAACATTTGTTTACTTCCTTGTAGGAATGTGTTCACAGCCTGGTACCAGCACATTTAAATTAGTTTTCATCCCAAACAGAGAGAAATGCGCCCTTCAGTCAACACAGTCTGTTAATTTGAATGTGTTTAAATGAACTGTGTGTGTGCCCGTAGGAGACTCTGAGAAGCTCTGTTCTTTGTCCTCCTGTGGGAAGACTCAGTGACATTCAGACCTTTGCCTTCTTTCATATTTTGCAGATGCAGAGAAGAAGGGGCCCTCCTCCATTCCCTGAGGAGGCTGGTCTCAGGCCCCAAATTTCCCGAAGAACCTTGTCCCTGGTTACAATGGGGGCAGTGAAATCAATTCTCTTTAGTGTTGTGGTTCGTCATGAAAAAGGGCAAGAGTGTGAGTGTAAGAGACACTGGCAGAGTGACAGAGTTGGACAAATCAAGTCCCGATGAAGACAGGTTGTTCTTACCCCTTTTGTAGGAAATCCTGTACCATCTGTGTTACCTCTTGACCCCAGATATTTCCTTCAGAGTTGCCACTGTTTTATTCCCAAAGGAGTTGCCGCATCGTCCCCATTCCAGCCCCACCTTCTATTCGTGCTTTCCTTGGAAACCTTTGCCAGATTCACTTTCTATATCAGATCTCCATGTCTTCAATGCACGGTGGTAGCTCTGGGTAGCAAATCTGGAAGTGAGGAAAGGGAGGAATCAGAGAGAGCAAAGAGTGTCTCCCATGACATCTCATCAAAGCATTCATGTGTCATGTAAAGCATGGGTACTAGTATTACTAGCATTCTTGTGTTAAGGGAAAGTTTTCAGTGTAAGAGGTTTTAGGACAATCTCTCCATCAAGGAAAGACCCCTGTCCTTACAGAAGAGGGAAGAACGGAATTCACAGGATTGCCCTGCCCTGTGCCACCACTGTGTGAGGCCATGTTGCAGGCAAATGGAAAGTGAGAGAGGACAGGGCTCAGAGTGAGAGGGACAAACATTCAGTGCCCCTAGCTCATAGTAAAAATACCCCATGAGACGCACAGGTCAGCTGAAATTAATCGCAGTTACATTTTTGCCCTCATATGCATTCTTCAGAAAGCATTTTGTGTTTTTGTCTTATTCCCTGGGAACCTCCTGATCCCAGATTTTACCTTTAAAATTCTTCATGGGGACCAAGGAGTATGCTATATTGGTGGTCACTTTTGTTGACTTTAAAGGACTTCAACTATGATTGGCACACACTCAACATGTGGTGAATGAAAGTCATACCCCATGACTTGCTGCTGGCCCTCTCTGCAAATGTTAACTATCAAAGAAAGTGGTTTTATTCACCAATAATGAACTACAGTTGGGTAGGTCACACCAGTCTGAGAGGTATAACCTCAGAGGGACAATAAAACAACAGCAACCCTTTGCAGTAGACTTTTGAGAAGAATGAATACCTGGAATGCCAATCACCATTCCTTGTCATTTTCACGAACTTCCTAGGGAGTCTGATGTGTAACTAGGGGCAACCACAGTTCTCTTTCTTCTATAGCATGGACCATTTTGTTGATTTTTGTTAGTAACCAATGTTCCTGTTATCTTTCTTGTCATTGATCACATTTTTCTGTTTCCCTCATTCTCTTTATGTGGGATCTTTTTCAGTTATTCCTGGCAGTAATACAACTCACATTTAAACAACCCAGAAATTTATTGATCCTCATTCTGGGGCATGTATGAAAAGAAATGTCTTCAGGTATAGCTGGATCCAGGGGTTCACAAATGTCATTGGGGATTCTGTCTCTTTCCCTTCTTTGAATACTTTTCTCTTCAAAGGCAGCCATAAATGGTGATGAAAAGCTCTACACTCATCTGTTTAGCTTAATCAGTCTAGGGAAAACAAGGTAGAACTTTCTAATGACTCCTAAAAAGTATTCTACTGAGGATTCTAGCATGTCTAGTTTTTATCTCATGCCCATATTTTATTGATTAGTTTTTTTGAGGCATATAGATTCTAACTGGGTCAAACAAATGCTGCTGTTAACAGAGTAGGTTTAACTCCACCTGATCCATACTGATGGATTCCCTCTAGGAAAAGAGATCCTATTAATAGAAGAAGAAGGGAAAGAGCATTTTAGAGAGGCCAAACACATTTCTACAACCATGTTTCTGTGATGGTTTTCTGAGGCTTCTGAAAGTAAGTTAGTTATTCCAGGTTCCAAAATAAAATGAAATAAAATTCCCTTTCTCAGTACAAGTGTTACTCACTTTGACTAGCTATAGAAGTGAAAGAGAAATTTTTGAAGACATGGATATTATAGCCCTTTTGTTAGTTTGTTTGTTTAGAAAGAGCATCTCCCAAGGGCTCTGGTGTAAATGAGCCAGTCCCTGGGCAGTCCCTAAAAAACAACCTGTGGCATGTGATTACTATGTCATGCTGGACTCAGCAATCACAGCCTAACTGCTTCTGCCTCGGTTCTGAGTTTCTTCTCTTGGAGGTTGCTTCTCATCATAACCCTTTCTCCTAGAGAAGGCACCCTGATTAATTTCCTGGTGATTAATCCATCCAGCCCTGGGGACTGGGTTGTCAACAGCAGTGCCTTGTGTTCATTCATTGATCCATCCATGAATTTCTCTGACGTTCTCTAGCAAATAGACTGAGTCTCTACTCTGCTCAAATGTCACCTGTTCAGATAGCCTCTCTTTACTTGACCTAAAGCAGCAGCCCACTCTACACACTTTCTAAATTCTGATCCAGCTTCACTTTTCTACTTAGCACTTATTCCTGCCTGATATAATGTCAATGTGGTTGCTTATTAACTTTCTGTTTCTCTCATTATAATACAAGGAGCCTTGTGACAGGTTTCTTTTCTATCTTGTTCTCTGTTGCATTGCTGTTCCTAATGTAGTGCTTGGCATATCCTAGCCATGCAGTAGTTATCTATTAGCTGTGTCAAGAAATGAATAAGTGAGCAAACAAGATTATAGCAGGTGCAGGTCTTAGAGCATAATTCTGGGACCCTTATTACACAAACATAAACATGTTCAGTTAAAAAAAATCCATCAGTAATTTTTTAATGTGTGAATAAAAATGTCTGTAAAAGACCTCAGATCATGCCCTGCACTTTGTATCACATTGCTAGTCTTGCATCTCCTCTTAATTTCTTTCTGCTTTACTTACTGATTTTCCTTTTACCCCAGAACGGTGAACAAACTGATGGGGATAATTAAGAAATGAAAGAAAATTTTTGATGTGATTTCTGCTAAGTAAAGCCATAGACCAAGTATAATTTAAGCTGCATGGAATCATTGTATTATTTTTCAGAATTTTTTTTTGAGCAACAGCCTTAAACAAACACACAAATAGAAATATGACTTCTAATGTGCATTTTTACTCTTTAACTGTCGTGATTTTAATTTTCTGTCTTTAAGATATTTTATTGTTAGATTTGCATTCTTTGCTACATCTGAGTATAAGGTCATGTCATCCACTTGGCATGAATATGTTCAGTTAAAATCCAGAATGTTGGTTTCATAATTTCATTCCTCACCCAGTTTCTCCTGCCTCTTTGTCTTTGGGGTGCCTGGAGACTGTGGGCAGTGCAGAGCCAAGCAGAACCAGTAGCCTGTTCTGGAGATTCTGCTACCTCTCAAGTGCAGTGGGAATTCCTTTCTGCTTGAGTGAAATGTCTAGTCTATAAAACCGGTTAGTAAAACATACTGTAATTTGGAATTTGGTAATGCTGGCTTCATTTTGACAGAACCCAGGCTGACCCACAGCATTACGTCATGAACAGATGTGAATTCTAGAGGGGTGGAATTCTTAAAAGCTAGTTCAGAAAGAAGAAAACTGAGTCAAAGGCGGTCTTCATTCTTCTGTAACTTTTACACAGTAAATTGTGTTTAACTCTCTTTTAGTCCAAGTGACCTTAGAATCACCTTTGTCTCTCTTGATATGTAGATGAGAGAAACTGGTAATAGCACAAAGGAATGCTTTCAAAACTGCGCTTTGCACGTAATTAAGACCCTTTGGAATCTCTTACGTTTACATATACAAGAATTCTAATAGCTTAATGATGCCAGGCAAGTCAATCAAGAAACTCCATCCTCAGCTGTTTTGATTTGAAGAACAGAAACAATAATACCATAAGTATGGTTTTATTGTAACAGAAATAAGAGGTTAGTTGTGGAGTTATTGTGAAACCAAGTGGGTAATGACTGTTTGAAAGTACTTTTCAAACTATAAAGCTCTATAAAAATATTACAGTAGTTAATATTAATAGCTATGGGCAGATTAAAATAATGGCAATGGTTGTATTATAGAAAACTTTGTTGCCAGCATGTTTCTAAGCAATTACGTCATGCTTGGGACTTTTGATAGAATTTTCCAAGCTGTATTCATAACTGTGTCTCCTTTTAGACTTTAATTGATTATTGATTATTTAATCACTTCAAAAACCAATTACCATTTGGTGGGAATAGAGGTGAAAGAGTAGAGAGTTTTAGAATGTATATATATATATATATATATACGTATACAGATTGATAGGGATATATAAACAGAGATGTCTATGCTAATATAAATATATGTTAAAATCCTATTTTCTTGCAAAATAAGCAAAACTCATGTCAAGATATGTTAAGAAACTATCGAACTGATGATACTTCACTTGACCATTTGTGAAGTGTATCCAAACAGAAAGAATCCTTGTTCAGATAATATCTTGGAAGATGATCTCTGTTATCAACTTATAAAACTGAGATGGTGAATAAATACAGATTTTATCCAATCATTTGGGAATCTGTTACCCAAAGAGGTTCCCTGAATACAGAGCATTAGTAAACTTTAAGTCATTACACATAGTCATTCAGGAAATATGTCAGTCACTATTCTAAGTACTAGAGGTTTATGAAGAAAAAGATAGGCATTGGCTTTAACCTCAAGGAATTTGTATCTAATATTGGAGTGAAACATTAAACAAATATATAAAAGAAAATAAGCACAATTTTCTAGGCTCCAGTTCTCCATTAAATCATCATCTGGGATGATAAAGTCAAAAGAAAGAAAAATCCAAGAGCAATGGTGACTTCATAGTGCAAAATGAGGCCTAAGGACACAGACTTCTTGAAGATGCAGGTTCGGGTCTCTTCACATTGCTGTGATGCATTTCAATGAATTCCTTTGTTTGCTTGATTGTGTATTTGTGTGTGTATGCCTGTCATTCAGTCGTGCCTGACTCTTTGTCACCTATGGGCTGTGACCTGCCAGGCTCCTCTGGTCCATGAAATTCTCTAGGTAAGAATAGTGGAATGGGTTGCCATGCCCTTCCCCAGGGGAACTTCCTGACTCAGTGATGAAACCCAGGTCTCCTGCAGAGCAGGAGGATTCTTTGACACAAGCACTAGTGCTTTCCAGTGAATTCCCTGTTGACTTTATAAGCTTGATTAGCTAGCACTTAGTTGCTCAGTTGTGTCCAACTCTTTGTGACTCCGTCGACTGTAGCCCACCAGGCTCTTCTGTCCATGGGTTTCCCAGGCAAGAATATTGGAGTGAGTTGCCATTTCCTTTCCCAGGGGATCTTCCTGATCCAGGGATCATATGCATGTTTCCTGTATCTCCTGCATTACAGACAGATTTTCTACCCACTGAGCCATACAGGACGGCTTGATTGACAAAGCAGACCACAACTGGTAAGTAGACATCACAGCAGTTAGGTCTGGGGTCATCTACCAAGACTTTTTTCCTGTGACTTGGGTGGAATTCCCAGGATAATATATGTCTTTGTTTGAGCCTGGGTCTTCTTTAGTCACTGTCCTCATTCTAACCCCCTCTCCCCCCATTATACCACAACTGCATCCCCAAATAGTTAGGATCCTACACTGAGTCACACTGAGTAGTGTCAGCTAGGTCCTTTCTTGCTGCTGCCGCTAACAATAAATAATGCTATTGTGGGGCTTATGATATCCCTAGAAGTACTCTTAAGACTTTGCATATTATGAAGGGCATTCTAAGTCTCTATGTATAAAATATTCCCCAGCCTGTTGTTGCTGTTCAGTCACTAAGTTGTGTCTGACTCTGTGATCCCATGAACTACAGCATGAACTGCAGCTTCCCTATCCTTCACTGTCTCCTGGAGTCTGCCCAAACTCATAGTCATTGAGTCAGTGATGGTATCTAACAATCTCATCCTCTGCAGCCACCCTTCTCCTCTTGTCCTCAAACTTTCCCAACATCAAGGTCTTTTCCAATGAGCAAACTCTTCGCATCAGGTGGCCAAAGTATCAGCACTTCAGCTTTAGCATCAGTTCTTCCAATGAATATTCAGGGTTGATTTCCTTTGGGATTGACTGGTTTGATTTTCTTGCTTTCAAAGGGATTCTCAAGAGTCTTCTCCAGCACCACAATTTGAAAGCATCAGTTCTTTGGTGCTCAGCCTCGTTTATGATCTAACTCTCACATCTGTACATGACTACTGGAAAAGCCATAGCTTTGATTATATGGATCTTTTGTTGGCAAAGTGATGTCTCTGTTTTTTAATATGCTAAGTTTTAAAAGCTTTTCCTTCAAAGAGCAAGTGTCTTTTTTTTAACTTCTATTTTTACTTTATTTTGCTTTACAATACTGTATTGATTTTGCCATACATTGACATGAATCTTTTCATTATAAGGCTGCAGTCACCATTTGCAGTGATTTTGGAGCCCAAGAAAATAAAGTCTGTCACTGTTTCCATTGTTACCCCATCTATTTGCCATGAAGTGATGGGACTGAATGCCATATCTTAGTTTTCTGAATGTTGAGTTTTAAGCCAGCTTTTTCACTCTTCTCTTTCACTTTCAATGAGTTCTTCTTCACTTTCTGCCATAAGGGTGGTATCATATACATATCTGAGGTTATTGATATTTCTCCCGGGAATCTTGATAAGAACCAGATGCCATAATCTTAGTTTTTTGAATGTTGAGTTTTAAGGCAACAACTTTTCACTCACCTCTTTCACCCTCATCAAGAGACTATTTAGTTCCTCTTTACTTTCTGCCATTAGAGTGGTATCATCTGCATATCTGAGCTTGCTGGTATTTCTCCCAGTAGTCTTGATTCCAGCTTGTGATTCATTCAACCCATCATTTAATAAAGTCAGTTCCCTGGTGGCTCAGACAGTAAAGCATCTATCTACAATGCGGGAGACCTGGGTTCGATCCCTGGGTTGGGAAGATTCCCTGGAGAAGGAAATGGCAATCCACTCCGGTCTTCTTGCCTTGAAAACCCCATGGATGGAGGAGTTTAGTGCAGGCCACTGTCCATGGGGTCACAAACAGTCGGGCATGACAAAGCAACTTCACTTCATGGAGTTCTCATGACAAGTATACTGTGAGGGCCTGGCATGCTTCAGTCCATGGGGTTGCAAAGACTCAGACATGAAGACTCAGACATGACTAGGCAACTGAACAGCAACAAATCAAGACCATTTCCATTTTCTGTGAGTATTCATGTTTCTATCTGAAACTGCACAGTTATACCACCTAAGGTTTAGTAATTACATACTTTAAGAAATGTGTCTTCCTCCTGTAACATTAAAGCCAGGTAAACCCATATATTTAATTAGACTCCCTGTGATTTGTCAGGACCTTTCAGGTGGTGCAGTGGTAAAGAATCCGGCTGTCAACTCAGGCAATGCAGGAGATTCAGGTTCGATCCTTGGGTCTGGAAGTTTCCCTGGAGAAGGAAATAGCAACCCACTCCAGTATTCCTGCCTAGAGAATGCCATAGCAGAAGAGCCTGGTGGTTTGTAATCCAGGGGGTTCCAAAGAGTCAGACATGACTGAGCCCAGATAGGCATGCATGATCTTGTTTATATTCTGTGTATCCCAGGAGCTTTAAAACTTGTTTAAAACATTATTAAGTAGCTAAGAGTGTTGCTAGTCAGGTAGAGGTTGCTATAAGATTATTATATAACAGTATATTCCAATCCCTACTATTATCTCCCTTATTTTACTATTTATTATGGAAAACTTCTAATATGTACAAAAGTACAGAGGCCAGTATAGCAGACCCCATATATCCATTATGTGGCTTCCACAACTATCAACAGATGACAGTTTTACTGTCATGCACTTTATTGTTATATTTATAAAATTAGTGACCAGTGATATTTCCAGATGATACATCTTCCAGATGTTCTAAGATGGTGGTGGAGTGGGGAACGTCTGGATTGCTAATGTAGAAAAGGAGAACGTACATGGAAGGAAAGAGCATGGTAAAATTAGAAAAAGCACTCAAAAGGAAAACATTTGAAGGTTAGAGTGTATAAAAAGAGGCCACAAAATCTCCACCCGTAGGTTGCCCCAGAAATCAGCCTCAGCTGAGCACCTGCCTGACAACCATATCACCTACCAGCTATGGGGATACCATCTTGAAGTTTCCAGCCCAACTGAGTTCCATAGAGATTATGTGGAGGAAAAAAACTACCCAGTTGAACCTAGTCAACCCATGATTTGTTAGAATTTTAAAAGTTGCTGTTTTAAGGAAACTAAGTTTTAGGTTGGTTTATTAAGTAGCAAAAATTGAAACAGAATTGGTACTGGACATAAGGGGCTGCCATGGTGAAAAATAAAAGTAACAGTGATTTTGGAACTGGTGGCAAGTAGAGGCTGGAAGGACCTCCAGGAGACTGTTGGTGAAGGTGTAAAATGCAGTGAGAACATCTTTTTTTGAAAATTGGGGAAAAGAGAAGTTAAGTTAGGTCCCAGTAGAAAGTAGTGAAACATTCCCTGAGGAAACATGGGAGAAAAAGTAGTTAATGAACCGATGGCTCTGACAAAGGCTATTTCCAGAAAGAATACTGAAAATTACTCAGGCCGTTGGCCAAAGCGAGTCTGAAGGCCAGCCCAGATTCAAAAGCTTGAGAGTGGACTTCACTTCCTATGAGAGTAGTGGAAACAATCTGCGACCTCTGTTAATCCACCATAATGAATAGTTGATGCATGAAGGGTATGTACAATCCCAGCAGGTAGTGTGAGAGAGCCCCCCCAAATAACTCTGAATCTGACTGGAGAGACACATGAGAAAGAAAAAGTAAATGTATAAAACCCTTCCACCTTGAATAGAGTAATGGGTTGATTTAGTCTTTAATTAGGAGGGCTTGTCAGTTCTGCAAACCTGCCCTTTGCTTCTTCTGTTATACCTGCAAGTAATCAAGCAGACCAGCCAGAATAAGCACAGGTATAAATAGGACATTTGCTTTCACTAAGAGAGAACAAACCAGGTTTATTGTTTCCTTGATGTTAAATTAAGGAGCTAGTCTGGTATTTCCATTAAACAGAACTCAAATCCATATCTGAGCAAGTTACTAGGCTCTGCTTTAAACAAAAGGCAATCATTGTCAAGATACAGACTATTTCATTTTTATCACAGGAAGAAGTGTTAAGGTAGGTTAACGTCTTTAGAAATTATTTATCCCAGAAATCTCCTGTGCATTATACTGAAGTAGACTGAGAATTATGAGATATTAATCTGAAAGAAAGAGCCACTGCTGTCTTCTGCCGTAACAAGAGACCAAGGACTGTAGCCCACCAGGCTTCTCTGTCCAGTGAATTCTCCAGGCAAGGACATCAGAGTGGGGATAGCCACTCCTTTCTCCAAGGAATCTTTCCAACTCAGGGGTCGAACCCACGTCTCTAGCATTGCAGGCAGATTCTTTACCTACTGAATCACCAGGGAAGCCCAACAAGAGACCATGATTATAGAAAACCACCCCCAAATACCTAAATAGTAGATTTTTTGAGTCTTTTTAGATACTGCTACTTAACAGCTGTGTTCTATTATGTTGCTTATATGTGCCCCCAAAATGGTCAGTATATCTTTGCTTGTAGTTTTTTATTATTTATTTACTTAAAATTTTAAGGCTTTATTTAGTTTATTACAATATTGTTTCTGTTTTATGTTTTGGTTTTTTGGCTGCATGACCTGTGGAATCTTAGCTCCCTGACTGGGGATTGAACCCGTGTCCCCTGAATTGGAAGGTGAAGTCTTAACTACTGTACTGTCAGTTAAGTTCCTATTAAATACTTGTCCATGATCATTTGAAAATTAATGAGAAAGGCCTGGGGGGAAAATTGGGATTCCCAGGAATCTTACATCTGGATGTTTCAGCCAATTTCCACCCCCTACCCCCACCCCCCCACCTTCTCTTTCCTGGTTTCATAACAACCCTCTGTGCAGAAAAAAATAAATGAGATCCTAGAGGCTGATGCTAGAGACCAAATTCAAACTGGTCAGGGAAGAGATGGATAAGAATAAAGGGTAAACTCTGATCGCCCAGATGAGTGTGTGCCTCTGCATTAATCTCCTAATAGAGAAGGAGAGAGGGCCCTGACTTGACTTCTCTCAGATCCATTATTTTAAGGCTGGAAAAGCTCTTAATAGATACTCCAAGAACTTCCAATCTGCTACCTCAATTTTTAAAAACACAGTGAAACTGCAGGGTGAACAAAGGCCATCAGCAATTCTGTGCATTCAGAAAAGTAAGTGTAGGGAGGACACAGAGTTCTGTAAAAAGTTGGTAGAAAAACTATTCTATTACTCACCCATCTTTCCTAACTTACATTTTTTGCTCCATGAAAAGACAAACTATCTGCCTATGAGAGAGAGTTCTGATGAAATTTCCTGCCCTGATGGGTCCTGGGGTCACCAGTGGTCTGGGACCACTATCTTGTCTCAGTTCAGTTCAGTTGCTCAGCCACAAATAATCTGGCTATAAATGTGCCTAAGTACAGATATTTCCAAATAGGTGGCTCCCTGTTCCCTTCATAACCTCCATGGTTTTCTCTTGTCTATATGTGTCCCTCTTTTAGAATT
This sequence comes from Madoqua kirkii, assembly GCA_006408675.1. NCBI lineage: Eukaryota > Metazoa > Chordata > Mammalia > Artiodactyla > Bovidae > Madoqua > Madoqua kirkii. The sequence goes on from SJYC01031106.1 coordinate 20,835, forward strand.
AGAATTTCCAGTGCAAGAAATCTTGACTCCAGTTGTGAGGCTCCCTCTAAAACATTTATAATAATGATATCTTGTGCTAGTCATTTCACCACTCTATCCCATTTTCCCATCTATAAATTATAGATTAGGCTTTGCCTGTAGAACTAATATCCTATGATGCTACACTTGGTCTGAGTTCTCCAAGGGGCCCCAATTTTCCTTAACTATAGCCCAGAAGGTTTGAGCAGGAGATCAATGACTTCTTTTTTCTGCGACGTGCTCTTTGTTTTGTTTTGAACAGAAAAGTCATTAACCCAGGTGAACAAAAGGAACAGTTTTTCAAGAAAAATTACCTGGAGTGTCTCACACAGGAGCTAGCTGATATTTCTACAACATACATTCTATTACAGTTCAAAATACTAACAATTGTAATTAACAGTTTAACAATTGTGCACACAACACAGTTGGAGGTAGAAATACCAGAACTACTGACTATGAATTTCTCCCCAACAGATCACAGTTATAACATATGTCTGTTACCCAGTAGTAGGAATGATCTATGGCAAACATTATTCAACTGACTCTGAAATGCTTTGTGTGCCTCCTTGGGTTTGGTTAAGTTACTGATGACTGAGTTTGGCTAGGGAGAAATGTGGGAGAATGCTTTTTCATTTACAGAACAGGGTTAGCTCACACAGTGAGGAAATATGCTTGTGGGTGACGGTTCCCAAGGGCAATATTATCAGAACAGAAAGAAAAAAAAACCTGCATACAAATGATAAGTAAATATTGAAGCTGAGGAAGCAAATACAATCCCACACTTACACGGTTTTATGGTGGAAAACTCAGCCAAGACAAAAGTTCAGTTTAGAGGGTGTTCATAAATGTTTGGTCTAGTGCCCATCTGGATGAGGAAGCATTATTTTTCTTCCCAAACAAGCTTTTCCTGCTTTGTTATTTATCTATTCATTTATTCATTTTTCTGTTAATCTTCTCTTGGATTTCTAGGCTCATAGCATGCAAGTTGTCCTTAATATTTCCTGTATCCTCCCGTGTAATGGATCTGTGACTTTGTCTGAAATGACTTTCCTGTTCCCCTTTTTTCTCGCCTTTCACCACACTGATTGGCGCCTCCATGAATAAACGAACCCACAGCTGAAGTGCTGTTTCCACAGAGCTCATGACTCTTGGCTTATATCTCTCCCATAATATTTATCAAATGTTGCCTTGCTTTGGTTTGGTTTATACCCTAGTATTTTTTAAAATCCTACCGGATCATACGTGTGGATGACAGGCAATGGTTTCTTCATGTCCACGTTTTGCATGACATTTAGCTCTGTACCTGGTGCAGAAAAGAGCCTTAATACATTTCACAAATTGATTTAAAAAGCTAATAGATCATTTCTCCAGATCCAAGAAGCCAGTGGGGTAGAATGAGAGTAGCAGCAGGATGAAGTGCCACAATTTGACCAGTGCTAGCAATAATAATGACAGTGACGACACACTTCGGTTCAGCTCAGTTCAGTCGCTCAGTCATGTCTGACTCTTTGCAACCCCATGAAGCACAGCACGCCAGGCCTCCCTGTCCATCACCAACTCCCAGAGTCCACCTGAACCCATGTCCATTGTGTCAGTGATGCCATCCAACCATCTCATCCTTTGTTGTCCCCTTCTCCTCCTGCCCTCAATTTTTCCCAGCATCAGGGTCTTTTCAAATGAGCCAGCTCTCTGCATCAGGTGGCCAGAGTATTGGACTTTAAGCTTCAACATCAGTCCTTCCAGTGAACACCCAGGATTTATCTCCTTTAGGATGGATTGGTTGGATCTCCTTGCAGTCCAAGGGATTCTCAAGAGTCTTCTCCAACACCACAGTTCAAAAGCATCAATTCTTCTGTACTCAGCTTTCTTCACAGTGCAACTCTCACATCCATACATGACCACAGGAAAAACCATAGCCTTGACTAGACGGACCTTTGTTGGCAAAGTAATGTCTCTGCTTTTGAATATGCTATCTACATTGTTCATAACTTTCCTTCCAAGGAACCAGTGTCTTTTAATTCATGGCTACAATCACCATCTGCAGTGATTCTGGAGCCCAGAAAAATATAGTCAGCCACTGTTTCCACTGTTTCACCATCTATTTGCCATGAAGTGATGGGACTGCATGTCATGATCTTCATTTTCTGAATGCTGAACTTTATGCCAACTTTTTCACTCTCTTCTTTCACTTTCATCAAGAGGCTCTTTATTTCCTGTTCACTTTCTGCCATAAGGGTGGTGTCATCTGCATATCTGAGGTTAATATTTTTCCCAGAAATCTTGATTCCAGCTTATGCTTCCTCCAGCCCAGCATTTCTCATGATGTACTCTGCATATAAGTTAAATAAGCAGGATGACAATATACAGCCTTGACGTACTCCTTTTCCTATTTGGAACCAGTCTGTTGTTCCATGTCCAGTTCTAACTGTTTCTTCCTGACCTGCATATAGGTTTCTCAAGAGGCAGGTCAGGTGGTCTGGTATTCCCATCTCTTTCAGAATTATCTGTGGTTTATTGTGATCCCCACAGTCAAAGGCTTTGGCATAGTCAATAAAGCAGAAATAGATGTTTTTCTGGAACTCTCTTGCTTTTTCCATGATCCGGTGGATGTTGGCAATTTGATCTCTGATTCTTCCGCCTTTTCTAAAATCAGCTTGAACATCTGGAAGTTCATGGTTCATGTATTGCTGAAGCCTGGCTTGGAGAATTTTGAGCATTACTTTACTAGCGTGTGAGATGAGTGCAATTGTGTGGTAGTTTGAGCATTCTTTGGCATTACCGTTCTTTGGGATTGAAATAACAGCTGACCTTTCCAGTCCTGTGGCCACTACTGAGTTTTCCAAATGTGCTGGCATATTTGAGTGCAGCACTTTCACAGCATCATCTTTTAGGATTTAAAATAGCTCAACTGGAATTCTATCATCTCCACTAGCTTTGTTCCAAGTTGTATATTAATCATAAATATGATTATATATAAGATTAATAAGAACAAATAAGCATGTTTGCTGTTGTTGCAGATTATAAATTATTCTGCATATTAGAGAACTGAGGAGCAGAGAAATTAAGAACTTGGTTCAATATCATATAGTCCATAAGCGTGTGCATTACATTCCAGAAGACCTGACTGCAGAACCCTCCATAAAACAGGTAGGTTATTCTGTCCCTCAATCTCTCTAATTTTCTCCTCCAGATCACAAAGTTCAAGCATGATCTAGGGTATCTCATGTTCTCTTTCTCTTGCTTTTGTAAAACCTCTTGAACTCCCTGACCTTTGAACTAATTGCCCTGGAGATATGCTAGGAGTCCAGGGCTGGAAAGCCCATGGGTAGCCAGGACTACCTCCCTTTTCAATTATGCCTGCAAATCCTGATGTAGAGCCCTGAGCCTTGCCGGGCACGCATGGATTGCATAGGAAAGTTGGAATAACTAATCATCCCAGAATGGCTTCCCAGCGATCTCATCTTTTGTTGGGCAGAGTCTCCCAATGCACTCTCACACAGAGAACCAAATATCAAATCGTGATAATGAAAGGGAGCAGAGTAGAGGAAAGTGAGTGAAGGAGGCTATTTTAAGCAGGTTGGTCAGAAAGGGATTCTTCCATAAAGTACAAATATGAAGTAAAATACCTGGTGGCTCAGACAGTAAGAATCTGCCTGCAATGCAGGAGACCAGGGTTTGATCCCTAGGCTGGGAAGATGCCCTGGAGAAGGGAATGGCTGCCTACTCCAGTATTTTTCCTGAAGAATTCCACGACAGAGGAGCCTGGAGGGCTGCAATCCATGGGGTCGCAGAGTCAGACATGACAGAAACTAAGATAACACAACATTTTAAAGGAAGCTTCCTGATATTATGCACAGCCTCTGATTTCAATAATTTCACTTCCTTGGCATGTGCTATCTTAGGAAGAAAGGCCAATCATACTGAAAATAAAAATTTATGAAAATACATACATACACAAACACAAGCACATATAAAGACACATAGACACAGATATAAAAATATATAATGAATGAAAATTAACTGGCTATGGATATTTCAAAAATATTAAGCAAAATGAAGATCTCCTATTAATACATTTGAGACAATTTGAGGTGTACAAACCAGGTGGAGGAGAAATTGAGGATAGGAGAACTTTTTCTACACTCCTGGGGTCAAGCCCCAGATATAACCTGTGCCACCCATGCCCAAAGACAGGCCTTCTCTAGATCAGTAGGTTTTCAGTTTGATATTCTTATAATGTGAGTTTTAGCTTTAAGTCACTCAAATAGACATTTCAGGGATATATGTTAAAGCAAATTCCAGTCTATTATTAAAACACCTGTTCAATTGTGAGACCATTGCTGACATATGAGGGATTACAAGCTGGAGAAAGAAATGACAGTACAATTTATGAGTCATCTCACAATTCACTTTGAGGAAACTAACTCCATGTATTTTCTGTCAAATTATTATTAATAAAATTAATACAAGTCTTTCCCTTTAAACTTATAATTGCACCAAATGCTACTGATTAATTTCTTACATGTCACCATTCTGGAACAAAGCAGGAAGACAGGAGAAATAATTCATTTCCTTGAGTCATTCTCTGTGATGTAGACTCTGACAGTCAAATTTCTGTGACCACGTGGTCATTCACAGATAGGTGTCCATTTCATAAAAGCTTGGTCTCACCATCTCTGCTGACAAAATACAAAGGAATCCAAACATGCTTTGTTATTCACCTTAATACATCTTAATCTGACTCCATATTGATTGTTTACAATCCTCTGTAATGAAACAAAGGAAAGAGATCAACCCCAGTCACATGAGTATCCTTCCCTGCGTGCATCAAGTCCATTAACAGGAACAGCTCAACAGCGTAAGTTTTAGGTCAATAGCTTTTAAAACATGGAGTCTATAACTCAAAAGACTTTTCCCAGGTGAAGAAATGAAATAGAAAGTTGACAATGGGAGGCATATATTGAAAAATAAGGGAAACAAAGTGGTTTGATTATAGAATTCCATCCAAAAGAAAAAATTGAGTAGGTTCATCTTTTTAATTTTATAGAGTGGTTTTCATCATCTCTAGCCCTCCTTTCCTCTGTCTCTTCACAGTTCCAGTTTTGTGAGTCACAAACTTCTGATTTAGAATTGTTTTAGAATATGAATTGAAAGAATTATGCCATGAAAGCAAGAAGGAAGGAATATGAGTATAAAATCAGTATAATACAGTATAAAATCAGAAGTATACTTTACAGTTTTCTGTATTACAGTATTACAGTTTTCTGTATTACTGTATAATACAGTATAAAATCAGACATATTATGTGACTGGACTCAATTCCGGAACTCACGTGTCCAAGAGGCAGGTTAGAAAACCAAGTGGTGTGATCATATTAGAGGTTACAAATATTCTAAGCTTTTGGTTAAAGAGATAGGAGACTGGCCTGGAGAATTCTCAGTAATATGTTATATTAAAGGAAGTTTGAATCTTTGAAAGAGGAGAAAATGAATGTCATCCTGAGAGTGGGGATACTGAGGAAACCAGAAGAATTGAAAGAAAAAGAAAATAAGTGAAGAAACAAGTTGATAATATAGCTGAAAGCAACTTTAAAATATCAACCTTTCAAGTACAAGGATTTTTTTCACCATCTGTTCATTCATATATTGAATGAATAAACATTCATTGAGTACTTACTGTGTCATGCAGTGTTCTAACACATTGGAGATACAATGAAGGATAAAACTGACAAAATCCCTGCCTTCATGAAACTTACGTACTAATGGGAAAAAGTAAACACTGAATATTTGCATATATTTTAGTATAGTATTAGATAGTGACATGTGTCATGAAGCAAAATAAAATGAATCAATCTTGTCTGATGAATTGGTAGAGCATCAAGAAGGCAGGGTAGCTGGAGAATAGTGAGTGGCAAAAATAGGTGAAATAGCGAGACCAGGATCATTAGGTGTTGGTGTAAACCATCTTGAGATCTTTGGATGCTATTTTAACTGGGATGGGAAGTAACTGGAGGAGTTTGAACAGGAGCTTGGCATAGTGTGACTTACATTTGAAAAAGACACTCAAACTACTAGTGGAGAGTATGGTGATAGAGATAGACAAGAGAGGAAGCAGAGAGACAAATTTGGAAGATTTTGTCAAGTATCCAGGCAAAAGATGATGGTGAATTGAATGGGATGGAAGATGATAGAGCTGATGAGAAGTTATATTTGAGATCAATCTATCTTTCATGCACATATACATACATGCACATATGTATATGTATACTTATTCATACACACATACTGTACATATGTTCAGCCTCTGGAAATCGAACTCCAAATGTGGTGTGGATTGCTTTAGGTAAAACACCTCAGAAGTTGTAAAGTCAGGACTGATGCCAAACCCACATCTGTACTGCTCAGGATGAAGCACTGATGAAGCATTAATGGAGCAGTGGGGTTGCTTTGAAACAGACCAGGGCTTGAAGATAAGACTGTCTGGTAAGAGCTTTGAAATATATTTTGAAACATGGAGGAGAAGGCAATGGCACCCCACTCCAGTACTCTTGCCTGGAAAATCCCATGGATGGAGGAGCCTGGTGGGCTGCAGTCCATGGGGTCGCAAAGAGTTGGACACGACTGAGCGACTTCACTTTCACTTTTCACTCTCATGCATTAGAGAAGGAAATGGCAGCCCACTCCAGTGTTCTCGCCTGGAGAATCTCAGAGATGGGGGATCCTGGTGGGCTGCTGTCTATGGGGTTACACAGAGTCGGACACAACTGAAGCGACTTAGCAGAATGAACAGTGTTTGCTCATGGATTAGATCTGGACAGCAAGAGAAAGTGAAGTGTCAGTGATGCCTCCATGAATTTTTAAAAAGATTTATTAGTGTATTTTATTTTTTTGGCTGGAGTGGGTCTTTGTTGCTGCTTGCAGGCTTTCTCTAGTTGCAGCAAACGAGGGTGACTCTTCATTGTGGTGCACGGGCTTCTCACTGTGGTAGCTTCTCTTGTGGAACATGGGCTCTAGGTGCATGGGCCTCAGTAGTTGCAGTGCATGGACTCAGTATTGTGGCCTGGGGGCTTCAGAACACGGACTCAGTACTTGTGGTGCATGGACTTAGCTGCTCTGCGTATCAAACAAGAATCCTTTGTGTTGCAAGGTGGATTCTTAACCACTGGACCACCAGGGAAGCCTGTCTCCATGAATTTTATCTGAGTATCTGAACTAGTGGTTTAGCTATAGAATAAGTTGGAAAGTGTTAGGGAAGAGTATATTCATGGGGAAAGCTAAGCATTTGGCTTTAAATATGCTGGATTTGAGATGCTTCTTAAACAGCCACGAGGCAACACAGAAAGGCAACTAGAAATGGAATCTGGAGGGTAGGAAAGATGTTGGGGCTATAGAGACAACTGTGGTAGTCATCAGTCTTGTAAATGGTATATAACTCCATGGAATTAGATGAAATATTTATGGAATAAGTTGAGCTAGAGAAGATACATGAAGATAACTCAGGCTTGGGGCCCTCTGAAATTTAGAAATTAGAAGTTCAAAGTGTCCAGCAATGGAGAGAAGAAGAAAAGAACTCTAAAGTAAAAATAAAACAAGAGAATTTTACTTTCTCAAAGTCAAGGAAGGAAAATATTCCCAGGGGGAAAATGGATAGCTTTGCTAAATACTCTTCAGAAGTTAAGAAAGACACTGACTGAAAACTGATGGTTGAGTTTACCTACATAAAGGCCAGTGGTGACCTTGAGAGAGTTTCAGTAGGCGGAGAATAGTGGCAGTGTTGAGGCAGAGCTTCCTGGGAGTGATTTTGAGGAGCATGGGTGATAGGATGATGGAGGAGGCTAGTACAGACAAGACTTTGAAATTTGGTTTTATAGAAGAGCTGAGAAATGATTCAGGAGTGTAGAGAGACGTGGGTTCAAAAGAAAGATTTTTTTAATAAAAGTCTTACAGCATTCTTGTGTACAAATTGTAAAGATCAAAAGTACGAGAATTAATGATACTGTAGAGAAAGGAGAAAATTACAAGCATAAGGTCTTTGAGTGAGAGGATAGGATGAGATCCAGAGAACAGGTGGAAATATTGGTCTTAAAATGGAGCCCAGACCATTCATTTATCTTAGCAGGAAGAAAGGCAGAGCATAAGGGTACAGAGGAGGCCAGGTAAAGCATTGGTGGTTAGCAGGAAAAAGCATTCCCTTATGAAAGCTTCTATGGTTTCAGTGAAATGAGAAGCCAAATCATCAACTAAGAGTGCATAGAGGAGAAGGGGTGTTTGAGGTTTGAGAGGTGAGGAAATACGTTACCTGGGACTATGGGAGATAGGGGAGTAAATCAACTCTAAGGCTACTTACCAGTGCCAAGGGTCCACAGGAGATTTGCTATCATAAATACAAAGTGAGCCCAGTCACTAGTCAACACGGCTGGTGTTTCCCTCCAGCAAAATTCAGCTATTTGATTACTGAAAGGGATGGGGTTTAATTTGGTTTGGAGCTTTTCTAGGCATAGAAGAATGAAGAAGAAAAGGGTAAGGGAAGAGACCATGGATGTAAAGGAGCATTTATAATAATGATCTATGAAATCTAAGCTAGGCAGGGAAGAATGAAAGAAGTATGAAGTGTGTGTATGTGTGTGTGTGTGTGTGTGTGTGTGT
>SJYC01031108.1:0-20132 GCA_006408675.1 Madoqua kirkii
TAAGAAAATTCAGAAGAAAAGGATACATTCATATTATTATCATGAATGTTGTAATTAAAATTAATGTACTATATCAAAGTCACCTCCAAAAGGACTTTTGTTTCAATACCTGCTTTTATAATTTCAAATAATTGCAAACTAAAATAATAAATACGTTTATATCCAGGTTCATTTGGTATGACTCTAAACTTGAGGTGAAAATGAGAAGGATTTGCAAATAAACAATGTGATCATCTTCGCCTTATTATGGATAACTGTAATTTAGGTAAGTTGGGATGGCTAATTCTGAGCCTGGATAGAAGAATTAAAGGTAAGAATAATATTGTTACTATATCTTATCAGTAGGATGAACTAACACCAGTTTGCAAATAATATCAGCATTTTTATTTCACAAAAGATGGAAAGTGTCTGGACTGTAACTAGCTTCAGGCTCCTTTCTGTCTGTGAAATTCTTCAGGCAAGAATACTGGAATGGATTACCATTTCCTTCTGCAGGGGATCTTCCCAATCCAGGGATCAGACCCAGTCTTGTGCTTTGTAGGCAGATTCTTTACACTCTGAGCCACTAGAGAAACCCCAAAAGTGTCTGAGAAATATTTGAAAATATGTACTGGGGTGAAATGAACTCTGGAAGTAGAATGAGAAAATCCAGTTTGGAGTCCCATATCTGCCATTTACGCAGTGTCTAACCTAGGTCAGCTCAGTCCTCTGGGGTTCAATTTTCTTATCTGTGAAATGAGAAGATTGTACCAAAGAATTTTTTAAAACTCTTTAAAGTATTTGTGATACCTCTAAATGCTTATATGTTTTAAAATTAAGACCCTAAATAGAAATTATTAATGAATATGGCTTCCCTAGTGTCTCAGATGATAAAGAATTTGCCTTCAATGCTGGAGACCCAGGTTCAGTTCCTAGGTTGGGAAAATCCCCTGGAGAAGGGAATGGCCAACCCACTCCAGTATTCTCACCTGGGAAATCTCATGGACAAAGGAGCCTGTTGAGCTGCAGTCCATGTGGTCTTAAAGAGGTGGACAGAACTTAGTGACAAAATAATAGTGAATATACAAAAAGGAATTGAGAAAATTAAAGAGGAGATAGATATAACAAAAACTTGGGGCATCAAAAGAATATATATACCAAGGACTATAACTTAGGAAAAAAAAAAAAAGACAACCACCCTCTGTATTAATACATTTACAGTTCAGTTCAGTTCAGTTCAGTTCAGTCACTCAGTCGTGTCCGACTCTTTGCAACCCCATGAATTGCAGCAAGCCAGGCCTCTCTGTTCATCACCATCTCTCGGAGTTCACTCAGACTCACGTCCATCGAGTCTGTGATGCCATCTAACCATCTCATCCTGGGTTGTCCCCTTCTCCTCCTGCCCCCAATCCCTCCCAGCATCAGAGTCTTTTCCAATGAGTCAACTCTTCTCATGAGGTGGCCAAAGTACTGGAGCTTCAGCTTTAGCATCAGTCCTTCCAAAGAAATCCCAGGGCTGATCTCCTTCAGAATGGACTTATTGGATCTCCTTGCAGTCCAAGGGACTCTCAAGAGTTTTCTCCAACACCACAGTTCAAAAGCATCAGTTCTTCGGTGTTCAGCCTTCTTCACAGTCCAACTCTCACATCCATACATGACTATAGGAAAAACCATAGATTAAATATATTCCCACTGGGGAAAAATGGAAGAGATTTTAACTTTTACCATTTGGGGAATTTTAAAGATGAGATTATTGAGGTGGCTTTTTTGATTTAAACATTTCGTGTTATGACAAATTGAGTTGCAAAACTGATATAGCATTGCATTTTTAGATACTTGATAAAACATTGAATATTATTGCTTTTAGTTTTCTTCTATGTCTTAGAGCCAAGAAATATATTTTTAGTGGTCTCAGATATTTTCTTAGCCTTGAATGTTTGTAGTACTGAAGCATGGGCTTATACTGCCTAAATAATAAAAGTAACTCTGCAGGATTTCTTCTATTAATATTTCTTAAATGAACAAATTCTAGTCCTGTGCATCTTTAACGCTCAGTCTGAGTCTTGCCACTTTTCCTCTTTATCTTCTTCTTTTTGGAGGTGAGGGTAAAATTTCTCAGGACTGATTGACTGCACAGTTATTGTCACACCATTTGAGTGACACAGAACACTTGATATCATGCCAAAGCTTTATCTGCCCTCCAAACACCATTCCTGCCCAAGTAGATGCTCACAGAATCTGACTGAGGCAGTCACAGTGAGGAAGAACAGGTCCCCTCTTTTCTTTCTCCCATCTTCCCTCTCTGTGTTTGGATGAGATCACTACAGCCCTTCCGGTCTCCTTTTCTTCCTCCCCAGTGTGCTCCAACTATGACTTATTCTTTGATCCCTTCTTTGAGGGACAGGATCCAGCTAATGATAAGTTTAGGAAAATATGAAATAATATCTGTTCTGGAAAAAATTAGGAAAGATGCCCAAAGAGCTCCTTCAATCCTACACAGTCTGTCAGGGAAAGATAGCAAACTCCATCTGCAAGGAAGACCCAAGCACTGTGGAGACTGGAGAGGGTGGGGAAGCAGGAAGAAGTAGAAAATGAACTGAAAGTACCAACCAAGAGGATATGGTTGGACAAATTTCTTGGAGTCAGATCTGGCATCATTTTCAGGGATCAGTCAGCCTTGCCTGACCCATATTTCCATTTTCTATTCATTCTCCTGATGGACTTTGCATTGCTCTTCTTATTAACTCTATCTCTTGGCTTCCGGACCCATGGATTTTTTTTAAATAGATGAGCTAGCAACATAGAGTGCTTCTAAACAGAACACTCCAGAAATAAGAATCTCAGTTCAGTTCAGTTTCTCAGTCATGTCTGACTCTTTGCAACCCCATAGACTGCAGCACATCAGGTATCCCTGTCCATCACCAACTCATGGAGCTTGCTCAGATTCAAGTCCATTGAGTTTGTTCAGTTCAGTCACTCAGTCGTGTCCGACTCTTTGTGACCCCATGAATTGCAGCACGCCAGGCCTCCCTGTTCATCACCATCTCTCGGAGTTCACTCAGACTCACGTCCATCGAGTCCATGATGTCATCCAGCCATCTCATCCTGTGTCATCCCCTTCTCCTCCTGCCCCCAATCCTTCTCAGCATCAGAGTCTTTTCCAATAAGTCAACTCTTCGCGTGAGGTGGCCAAAGTACTGGAGCTTCAGCTTCAGCATCATTCCTTCCAAAGAAATCCCAGGGCTGATCTCCTTCAGAATGCACTGGTTGGATCTCCTTGCAGTCCAAGGGACTCTCAAGAGTCTTCTCCAACACCACAGTTCAAAAGCATCAATTCTTCGGCACTCAGCTTTCTTTATAGTCTTACTCTCACGTCCCTACATGACTACTGGAAAGCCATACCTTTGACTAGATGGGCCTTTGTTGGCAAAGTAACATCTCTGCTGTCTAGGTTGATCATAGCTTTTCTTCCAAGGAGCAAGTGTCTTTTAATTTCATGGCTGTAGTCACCATCTGCAGTGATTTTGGAGCCCACTCAAAAATAAAGTCTGTCACTGTTTTCATTGTGTCCCCATCTATTTGCCATGAAGTTGTGGAGTGGGATGCCATGATCTTAGTTTTTTGAATGTAGAGTTTAAAGCCAAATTTTTCACTTTCCTCTTTCACTTTTATCAAGAGGTTCTTGATTCTCCTCCACTGGGGAATCTCAGGCTGGCACAAGACTTATTTCAGTAAACCCTCACACTCCTGTCTGAGACCAAATGGTCATGGACCCTCCAAAGATAAAGACAAGAGCCAGGCCACTGACAGAAGTCCTGGCTTCACAGAATGCAGTTAACTGTATGAAATAGAGCCAGTTTCCTTCGAAGTTGGTGTATACAAAGGTCTGACTTTCCTCCAAGGAAGACATGTTGCTGTCCTCAGATTGACTAAAAGGGCTCAATACCTTATATTCCAATAAACAGTGGTAGCTGATCTCTTTACTTGATGGTACCATATTAGGGGCTGGAGGTGCATCTTCCAAGTCAGCTAATATTAGGTCCTCAGCAATGGTGGCAGTTTCCAGCACTGTAAGGGATGCCTTACAATTGCCATGTGAAACTCCTGCTCTTGCCGTCAATGCCTACAGCACTATGGCCCAGAATCAGGCAAAAGTGCCGATATCATGTTTTGTTTTGCTTCTATTTTGTGTGTGTACTTTTCAGGCTTTTCTGAACAGAATATCCCTAACATAGGGGCTTCCCTGGTAGCTCGGAAGATAAAGAATCTGCTTGCAAGGCAGGAGACCTGGATTCAATCCCCTGGTCAGGAAGATCCCCTTGTGTAGGGAATGGCAACCCACTCTAGTATTCTTGTGTGGAGAATACCAGGAATAGAGGAGCCTGAAGGGCTACAGTCCATGGAGTTGCACAGAGTCAGACACCAACTGAGCAAGTAACGCACTTTAACATACATGAAGAACACTGCATATCCCACTCTCTGAAATATTTTTGTAAAATGACATTAGGTACATGTCTACCTTTTAGTAACACACTTGGAAGGAAAAGAAATCACGAACAAGCCATTTCAATCTGAAAGTTGAGCAGAAAAAAAACAAAGTGCTTGGTTTCCAACTAGGAAACAGTATCATCCCATTTCTCAGCAGGAGCCTCAGGCGTTTTGGCAGCCATATTGGGTGTCAGTTTCTCCCGCACTGTCAAGCTTGTGGGCAGTCACCATACCTTCTCCCGCAAGTACAAAGAGAACATGCCCAGGGTACAACTTTACATTTCCTTTCCTTGGAGGGATATGGTTCCAAACATGCAAAAGTCCCATATGTTATCTTTCTGTCCTCCTGGGCTCACCCATTCTCCTGGCTCAGGTATTCTTTAAGGACCACTTCACTTCATAGCAGTGGTTTTTTTCTTTATTTCCTCATAGGAGGCGCAAGAAGTGTGTAAGGAGGTGGAGGGAATAGCTCAGATGCGAAGTTTCCCATAATGCTTTCTTTGGTCTCCAACCACAGAAGTAATTACCTTCTCCCTATTTTATATACTTTCAGTCATTTACCATAAACCTTCCCACCCCCTATAGACTGTATACAGTAGACTGTATGATTCTGGAAAGCAGAATTCATTTCTTACTAACCTGGGACCTTGGTATCCCCTCAGGAGTGACTGGAAGAGGATTTTTTATGTAGAACTTATGATGAGTTCTGAAGAATAACAAGGAGAGACAAGAAAGCTTTCCTCAGTGACCAGTGCAAAGAAATAGAAGAAAAAAAAAAGAATGGGAAAGACTAAAGATCTAGTCAAGAAAATTAGAGATACTAAAGGAACATTTCATGCAAACATGGGCACAATAAAGGACAGCAATCATATGGACTAAATAGAAACAGAAGATATTAAGAAAAGGCAACAAGAGTACACAGAAGAACTATACAAAAAAGATCTACATGACCCAAATAATCATGATGGTGTTATCACTCACCTAGAGCCAGACATTCTGGAATGCAAAGTCAAGTGGTCCTTAGGAAGCATCACTACGGACAAAGCTAGAGGAGGTGATGGAATTCCAATTGAGCTATTGTAAATTCTAAAATATGATGCTGTTGAAGTGCTGCACTCTATATGCCAGTGAATTCAGAAAACTCAGCAGTGGCCACAGGACTGAAAATGGTCAGTTTTCATTCCAATCCCTGAAAAAGGCAATGCCAAAGAATGTGCAAGCTACCGCAAAATTGCACTTCTCTCACATGCTAGAGAAGTAATGCTCAAAATTCTCCAAACCAGGCTTCAACAGTACAGAACTGTGGACTTCCACATGTTCAAGCTGGATTTAGAAAAGTCAGAGAAACCAAAGATCAAATTGCCAACATCCACTGGATCATTGAAAAAGCAAGAGAGTTCCAGAAAACATCTATTTCTGCTTTATTGACTACACCAAAGCCTTTGACTGTGTGGATCACAATAATCTGTGGAAAATTCTGAAAGAGATGGGAATAGCAGACCACCTGACCTGCCTCTTGAGAAACCTGTATGCAGGTGAGCAAGCAACAGTTAGAACTGGACATGGAAGAGACTGGCTCCAAATAGGAAAAGGAGTATGCCAAGGCTGTATATTGTCACTGTGCTTATTTAACTTATATGCAGAGTACATCATGAGAAATGCTGGACTGGATGAAGCATGAGCTGGAATCAAGATTGCCAGGGGAAATATCAATAACCTCAGATATGCAGATGACACCACCCTTATGGCAGAAAGTGAAGAAGAACTAAAGAGTCTCTTGATTAAAGTGAAAGAGAAGAGTGAAAAAGTTGGCTTAAAATTTAACATTGAAAAAACTAAGATCATGGCATCTGGTCCCATCACTTCATGGCAAGAGATGGGGAAACAGTGGAAACAGTGACAGACTTTTTTGTAGTGGTGGTGGTGGTGGGGGGGGCTCAAAAATCACTGCAGGTGGTGACTGGAGACATGAAATTAAAAGATGCTTGCTCCTTGGAAGGAAAAGTATGACCAACCTAGACAGCATATTGTAAAGCAGAGACTTGACTTTGCCAACATAGGTCCATCTAGTCAAGGCTATGGTTTTTCCTGTGGTCGTGTATGGATGTGAAAGTTGGACTGTGAAGAAAGCTGAGAACTGAAGAATTGATGCTTTTGAATTGTGGTGTTGGAGAAGACTCAGTCCCTTGGACTGCAAGGATATCCAACCAGTCCATTCTGAAGGAGATCAGTCCTGGGTGTTCTTTGGAAGGACTGATGCTAAAGCTGAAACTGCAATACCTTGGCCATCTGATGTGAAGAACTGACTCATTTGAAAAGACCCTGATTCTGGGAAAGATTGAAGTCAAGGGGAGAAGGATATGAGAGAGGATGAGATGTTTGGATGGCATTAGCAACTCAATGGACATAGGTCTGAGCAGGCTCTGTGAGTTGGTGATGGACAGGAAGGCCTGGAGTGCTGCAGTCCTTGGGGTTGCAAAGAACTGGACACAACTGAGCAACTAAACTTAACTGAACTGATTCAAAATATTGATCAAAAGTAAGCTCCTTGTAGAAGTAAATTCCCATTTACAATGCATGTAAGATACCAAATGTATCACATTCTTACAATGTTATCTTACACTGTCATACACAAAGTATATGCAATTATGAAATCATAGTTAATAACAGATCATTAATTTGTCTATTAATTGCCCCCTGTTTTGGAACTTTGGAGTATCCTTTTTACAGAGGTTACTACTGTTTGTTCCTGATCTCCAAATGGCCCATGGATATCAACCCACCAGCAGCAGGTGAAGGATTTTTTTTAGCCCTTAGGCATAGCTAAATCATTAGAGATTTTGTGTACCAATTTGCAGTACATTTTTGTTTCAAAAACTAGGAACTATAGGAATGGTCTTCCCAGTAAGACGGGACATTAACTCAGAAAAATACCTGTCTCATAGGCTGAGGTGGATATAACTTACAACAGAAGAGTATGAAGTTATTTGAAGAACCAGACCTTTTTTAAAGAGGAATAATTTTCAAAAACCCAATGGCTTATGATAAATGTAAATATTTAAATATTTTGTTATAAAGCATCTCAGTTGAATCCAGGGTGGGTTACTAATCATGAGACATGGGTGAATTTAAGTGACTTTTTGCCCTTGTACCTAGTAAAATACATCTCATCTCTCTGACACAGAAATTTCATACAACTCTGTACTTTAAAAGCAGATTCCTAACCAATCATCCATGGGTTCACTCCTACCACTTCATTCCAAACTCTGCTCAAATCCTACTTTCTCTATGAAAACCTCTCTTTATTAACCAAGTTGGAGAGAGGCTAGACACTGTCCGGAACCACTCCTGTGAAACTTTATTAAACACCCTTACTCCTGCACTCCACTGTGTTAATGAGCACGTTTCCTCTTTGCTCCTCCCTTAGCATCCCAGAACAGAACACTCTGGAGCCAGAGCTTCAGGGCTCAGGACGGCTCCTTCTACACAGCTCTTCAATCTTCTTCAAGGACTGGGCTTACTGTTGCAGTGGACCTTTGGGGTTGAAAAGAGCAGAAACTGGATCTACCTAACAAGCCAAAAGGGAAATTCTTGGAAGCAAAGTGGGCTGCCTAACAGGATCATGAGGCTGCTCAAAGGGCACGCTTAGAAGTGCAAGAACCAAGGCATCAGGAACCACTTAAAAGCCTGCTTGATGGTGGTCCAACTCCCACTGTTTTCAGACTTTGCCTCAGTCTGCTCCTAATTTCAGTTCCAAGAAGAAAGCT
This sequence comes from Madoqua kirkii, assembly GCA_006408675.1. Taxonomy (NCBI): domain Eukaryota; kingdom Metazoa; phylum Chordata; class Mammalia; order Artiodactyla; family Bovidae; genus Madoqua; species Madoqua kirkii. The sequence continues at coordinate 8,235 of SJYC01031108.1, forward strand.
TTATATTAGTTCATTCTGAGCCACCAGCCCTCCTACCTCCTTACCAAAAGGAGCACTGGGCACTTGAACCATTCTATCTCATGTCAGAGGAGAATTTACCCAGTAGTAATACAGGTGCTTTTATTTCTAATAGATAGATGATAGTTGAAGAAGCAAAAAATCAGCCAGTAATCACCACACATTTATTGAAGATAGTGGCATAGGAACCTCGGAAATTTCTTAGGATGCCTGTTGTAATAAAAGGCAAAGTAATAAAGGAGAAAGAGTATGGGCATTGGAATCAGAACCACTTGGTTTTGCTTCTTAGACGGGTTGCTATTCTTTTCTGAGCTTCCATTTCCTCATCTGCAAAATAGATTTACCTCTTAAGGTTAACACATAGATTGCGTTACATAATATGTAAAAGTACCTTCTGCAGTAAGTGACATTGAATAGACCCCCCTTTTTTTTTAATTGAAAGATAATTGCTTTACAATGTTGTGTTGGTTTATTTCTCCCATGCCAAAAATATGTATATGCCATATATATATATATATATATGTATAGCCATGTACATATGTGTATATACATATATATGTATGTGTGTGTGTGTATATATATATCATCCCTCTCTCTTGAGCTTCCCTCCCACATCCCCTCTGCTCTAATTTGTCACAGAGTGCCAGTCTGGGCTCCTTGTGTTAAATAGCAGCTTCCATCAGTAGCTGGTAGGCATTAATAAACATGTTTGCTTTGAAGCATATAGGCATTCTTAATACTACTAGCTTCTCTTGTTTTGGTCTGTAGGGAGCCTTGTTGTCCAACAATTTAAAAAATAACTCTGAAGCTTTGTGCTTGCCCTTACAAGAGTATTTTCTCTTTAGAAAACTTCAACTACTTTGTGGTATTAACAGACACAAGATCTCTCTAAAGTCACTGGTGCTTTCAGTAAGGAATACTTTCCTAACTCTTCCATTTAAGTATTGTCTCTTACATTATGGTCATTTGAAAAATCTTTGTTGCATATTTTCTTTACATGTTTACTTAATGTTTAACTCAACCCCCCACCACCACTGCCACACCCCTCACCTTCCCCACTATGTGTCTGCCCTTCTACCTGCCCCCCACCCCTGCCCCACCACCTCTGTCAGCAAAGAGTGTCATCCTCTATTTAACTGCTCACCAACACTTTGTCATTTTCCTAGTTATGCTGACATCTTGCCCCAGAGTCTTAATCACCAGGTCTCATGGATTCTGTCTCCAAATATTTCTTGATCCGTCAACTTCTTCCCAAATATACCACCAGCAACTGAGCCATCATTGTTTCTGAATCCTCTCTGCCTTGTTAGTTTCATCTCATTCTTTTTCCTGATGCTCACATGTTGCTGATAGACTGGAATCTTCTTGCCTGAAAAGCTGACCTTCCCAACTTCCCATATCACAGACTACATGTTTACAAGTTGTCTCTGCCTCTAGCTACCTCCAGCTCACACTTGTCTCCCAGCTTAGATGTTAGTTTCTCAGGAAAGTTCTCCCTAATCCCATTGGCTAAATTAGTTTTACTACTAAGTGTACTTGTGGAACTCTGTGCTTCATTATTCTTCTCATCTGGATTCTTAATATAGAAAAATGGATATTTTCTGGTTTGTTTATTATTTATTATACCCACCAGACAACAAATTCCATGTGAGCAAGGCCTAGCTCTGTCCTACTAATCATTTGTTGATACTCAAAAATATTTAATACACAATGTGTACAGTTATTTTTATTACTTTTATTAACATCTGATATTTATTAAGTATTGCTATATATCAATTACCATGTCAAGAACTTTACATGCATTTATTCCACCCAACTATCCCATAATTAAGGGATTATTTTTAGTATCATCATTTCAAAGATGAAGGAAAAGAGCCTTAGGAAAGTTCAAAGTCGTGGAAGTTCACATGACTGTTTTTCATAACTGGCCTTTGAACCTGGCTCTTTTCAAAATTAGCCCAAGCTCTTAATATACTAAGAGTGAGTCTTAATATATTCATCTCAAGACAGTACACAGGCCATTTGAAGGCTTTTATTAGGAGTAGCTACTATTATCATGATCCCCTGCATTTTAGATGTAGAGCCACTCTGTGTAATATTCCTATTTATAGGTTCTAAATCTAAAATGCAGGGGGTCATGATAATAGTGGCTACTCCAAACAAAGGCCTTCAAATGGCCTGTGACTGTCTTGAGGGTTTCACATATATTGTTTCATTTAATTCTCATGCAACAAATCTTCTACATCTCATTATTCCCTTTGAAGTGTGAGGAAGAAGAGGCTTGTCAAGGTTGGTTAATTTTCAGACATTCCCCTGCTAACTGAAAAACATGCAATAAAGTTAGGACCCATAGCCTCTGAGTTCTCGCCTCAAGATCAAACCCCCAACTGGTCTGTAATGTGCCCCTCCTCCACCCTTAAGCTACTGCCCCCATTTCTGCCATGGCACTGCTGCTGGTGCTTGCTTGCCCTGGCTTCTTCCAAGACCCCACATCGGACTGAGGGGCTCTTTGGGACTTTTCAGAGCACTAAGTGAAAGTCTGTGCATGTGTGTGTGTCTGTGTTCAGTTGTGTCTGACTCTTTGAGACCCTCATGGTCTGTAGACCGCCAGGCTCCTCTGTCTATGAAATTTTCCAGGTAAGAATACTAGAATGGTTGCCATTTCCCTCTCCAGGAGATCTTCCAGATGTAGGGATCAAATGTACATTTCGTGCATTTGCAGGTGAATTCTTTACCACTGTGCCACCTGGAAAGCCCCTATATAAATATATTAAGTAAATTCTATCATGTAAACATACAGGGGCCAGATCTTCTCCACTACGATAACACTAAGCAAGATTCCCTCCAGGGGTTTGTTTAAGCCGCATGTCTACCCACTGTATAGGAACAAGTATAATTCTCTGAAAATGCTTGAGAGTTTTAGTCATTCCTTCAGAGAAACTCTTCTTATTCAAAGCCTTTTATTCTTAAGATTTGGTGACATTTTCCCCTTAATCACTGGGAAACTCCTTATTTCTAAATTTTGGAAGCACAGTAGTCAAACAATAACATTGTCTATTAAGATTCTGAAATGTCATTGTGGACTGCCTATCATTTCTCTGTTATAATTGCATATCTCATTGTTTTCTAATGTTAAAATAAAAAATATATATATATGTGTGTATATGTATATATATACATACATATGTATATTGCTATTATATATACACACATATATTGCTATTTGTTCAGAATTAATATCATGCATTTATGTGATATATATGTATGTATATACATATACATGTATATTATTTTTCCTTAAGAGTTTTATTTTATGAGTTATTCTGCCTTATCCAAGCTTATTTACTCAAATCTTCACAAGTTTTCTTTGGTTCACTGTCATTTAATTCTCATCTGTCTTCACTATCTGTGATGCCAGGTCAGTAGCATCACAAAACCAAAGGTTGCCAATAAATTTATGGGAGTGGTTTGGGTTGGGGAAGATGAGAGAAAAGATATTCTTATTCCATAAAATAAACCATTAAATATATGTTCCCTGGAATTCAATGCAAAGTGGAACTTCCCCCCTTTCCCTGTCATCTTAAGACTATCCATTTACACACCTCTCTTTTGCTTGTAGAAACCATATAAAGTATCTGATGCAACTCACTTAATGTACAGGCTTAGTTCCCTAATGCAGGAAATGCCCTAAATTTATACTGTCTGTGATCTATATTATAATAATCATACTATACTCTATTTACTAGTCAATTTGCTTATGTGGATGACTATATAACATAAGCCCTTATTCACATTTTATTGTGTTTCTTTTTGCAACCTTGAAACAACTTTAAAAAGACCATAGATTCTAGTATTTATTCGAATATTTGAGTTTAAGAAACAGAGCAAGTATACATTCCTTTTCTAAAAACGCTGCCATTTTGTTTTCATCCAGAATGATCAGAAACACCATTTCCTAGTGGGACCTCAAGAAGTTCAGTTCAGTTCAGTCACTCAGTCGTGTCCGACTCTTTGTGACCCCATGAATCGCAGCACACCAGGCCTCCCTGTTCATTACCATCTCTCGGAGTTCACCCAGACTCACGTCCATCGAGTCCATGATGCCATCCAGCCATCTCATCCTCTGTCGTCCCCTTTTCCTCCTGCCCCCAACCCCTCCCAGCATCAGAGTCTTTTCCAATGAGTCAACTCTTTGCATGAAGTGGCCAAAGTACTGGAGTTTCAGCTTTAGCATCATTCCTTCCAAAGAAATCCCAGGGTTGATCTCTTTCAGAATGGACTGGTTGGATCCCCTTGTAGTCCAAGAGACTCTCAAGAAGAGTCTACTGAAACTCATGTTTCCAAACAAAATCTTTCAAAATGTTTCCATTCATCCCAGAGGTTTAGAGATGGGTTTCACCCCACTGTGCTGGAAGGCCCATCACCCCTCACAGTGGCCTGAGTGTGCTAGAGCTCCCTGGCTGGTGTCATATTCATGCCTGATACGCAAGTCCTCTCCAGTTTCCTGGAAGGTCATGGACTCCCTTTGTCTCTCTACTATGTCTGCACACATCTGTCCATCTTTCTCATTAGCACTTGTTCAAGGGACACTGAAGCACAGAGATTCAGAAGCAAGCTGGCTGCTGTGAATACTCCGGACAGCTTAGGTTGTGCTACTGATCCTGCATAGATCAGTTTCGCTTCTTATAGGAAGCCTGAGGAAAGAAGATTGGGGAATGTGCTTACAGCAGGTTAGACAGAATCACCGATTCAATGGACATGAACTTGGATGAACTCTGGGAGATGGTGAGGGACAGAGAGGCCTAGTGTCCCTCTAGTGGGACCTAGGGGCCTAGGTCCATGCGATCAAAAGAATTGGATGCAACTTGTCGACTGAACAATAACCTCCTATAGCAGAAGGAGGCAGCTCTCTCTAAAGATGAAAATGAAGACATTGATGATAGCAGATGCCATGTGCTGAATGTGGTGATTGTGCTAAGACCTTTCATCATCTCATTTAATCCTGTCAGCAGCCCTGCTAGCTATGTATCTTTATTGCTGGATGTTTGTATCCTCCCTAAGTTCAAACCTAAATTGACCTCCTAACTCCCTATGAGATGGGATTAGGAGGTAGGCCTTTAGGAGGTAATTAGATTGTAAGGCTTCAGCTCTCAGAAATGGATTAGTGCCATTTTATAAGTAGAGACCCCAAAGAGCTCTCTTGCATTTTCTGTCATGTGTGGATACAATAAGTCAGTCACTGACTCCCCAGAACCCTACCACGCTGGCACCTGATTTGGGCTTCCAGCTTCCATAACTTTAGGAAATAATTTCTTGCTGTTTATAAATCTACCAATCTATGGTACCTTGTTAGAGCATCTTGATTCAACACCTTGATTATAGCCTAGTGAGACACCTGAGTTAGGGCCCAATTAGACTGTGTTCAAATTCCTTATCTACAAAAGCTATTAATATAATCTAATAAATATTATTGTTTCAAGCCGCTAAATTTTGGTGTAAATGTTGCAGTTAAATATAATACACTTGGCTGACCTAAAGAAATAACTCATCTAATCTCAAAATTTTATTAAGCACTCAAAAGGTCTATAGGGAATCAATGAATTCCCATGATGAAATAAAAGCTATGCATTTAATACTTACCATTAACTGAATACTTACGATACATCACTATACTAAGTTCTTTTTTTTCACATCCAACATTAATATTTAAGACTCACAACTTTGGGGTGGAACATTCTTAGCCATAACTATATTCATCAAATTATATTTAATAATGATACTTTTGTGTTTATCTTCAACTATCTCATCCTTTGGAGAAGGAAATAGCAATCCACTCCAGGACTATTGCCTGGAAAATCCCATGGACAGAGGAGCCTGGTAGGCCACAGCCCATGGGGTCCCAAAGAGTCGGACACGACTGAGCAACTTTACCTTACCTTATCTCATCCTTGCCCCAACCACTAATGCTGAAGAAGTTGAAACTGAATGGTTCTATGAAAACCTATAAGATCTTCCAGAACTAACACCAAAAAAAAAGATATCCTTTTCATCATAGGGGACTGGAAAGCAATAATAGAAAGTCAAGAGGTACCTGGAGTAACAAGCAAGTCTGGCCTTGGAGTACAAAATGAAGCAGGACAAAAGCTAACAGAGTTTTGCCAAGAGAATGCACTGGTCATAGCAATCACCCTCTTCCAACTACACAACAGATGACTCTACACATGGATATCACCAGATAGTTAATACCAAAATCGAACTGATTATACTTTTTGCAGCTGAAGACAGAGAAGTCTATACAGTCAGCAAAAACAAGACTGGTAGCTGACTGTGGCTCAGATCGTGAACTCCTGCAGCCAAATTCAGACATAAATTGAATAAAGTAGGGAAGATCACTAGGCCATTCAGGTATGACCTAAGTCAAATTCCTTATGATTAAAGAGTGGAAGTGACAAATAGATTCAAGGGATTAGATCTGATAGAGTGCCAAAAGAACTATGGAAATAGATTCAAACATTGTATAGAAGGATGTATTCAAAATTATCCCCAAGAGGAAGAAATGCAAAAAGGCAAAATGGTTATATGAGGAGGCCTTACAAATAGCTGAGAAAAGAAGAAAATCAAAAGGCAAAGGAGAAAAGGAAAGATATACCAGTGTGAATGCAGAGTTCCAAAGAATAGCAAGGAGAGATAAGGAAGGCTTCCTAGGTGAACAATGTAAGGAAAGAGAGGAAAACAGTAGAATGGGAAAGCCTAGAGATCTCTTCAAGAAAATTAAAGATACCAAGGGAACATTTCATGTAAAGATGGACACAACAAAGGACAGAAATGATATAGACTTAACAAAAGTAGAAGATAGTAAGAGGTGGCAAGGATACACAGAAGAGCTATATAAAAAAACCTTAATGACCTGGATAACCATGATGATGTAATCACTCACCTAGAGCCAGATCTCCTGGAGTGTGAAGTCAAGGGGGCCTTAGGAAGCATCACTACAAACAAAGCTAGTGGAGGTGATGGAATTCCAGTTGAACTATTCCAAATCCTAAAATATGATGCTGTGAAAGTGCTACACTCAATATGCTAGCAAATTTGGAAAACTCATCAGTGGCCACAGGGCTGGAAATGGTCAGCTTTTATTCCCATCCCAAAGAAAGGCAATGCCATAGAATGTTCAAATTATGACATAACTGTACTCATCTCACAAGGTAGCAAAATAGTGCTCAAAATTCTCCAAGCCAGGCTTCAACAGTATGTGAACTGAGAACTTGCAGGTGTACAAGCTGGATCTGGAAAAGGCAGAAGAACCAGAGGTCAAATTGCCAACATCTGTTGGATCATAGATAAAGCAAGAGAATTCCAGAAAAACATCTACTTCTGCTTCATTGACTACATTACAGCCTTTGACTGTGAATCACAACAACTCTGGAAATTCTTAAAGAGATAGGAATATTAGACCACTTTACCTGCCTCTTGAGAAACATGTATGCAGGTCAAGAAGCAAAAATTAGAACTAGACTTGGAACAAAAAACTGGTTCCAAACTGGTAAAGGAGTACATCAAAGCTGTATATTGTCACCCTGCTTATTTAGCTTATATGCAGAGAACATCGTGTGAAATGCCTGGCTGGTTGAAGCACAAGCTGGAATCAAGATTGCCAGGAGAAATATCAATAACCTTAGATATGCAGATGACACTACCCTTATGTCAGAACACAAAAAGGAACTAAGGTGATTCTTGATGAAGGTGAAAAAGGAGAGTGAAAAAGCTGGGATAAAACTCAACATTCAAAAAATGAAGAACATGGCATCTGGTCCCATCATTTCATGGCAAATAGATGTGGAAACAAAGGAAACAGTGAGAGACTTTATATTCTTGGGCTCCAAAATCACTGCAGTTGGTGACTGAAACCATCAAATCAAAGGACACTTGCTCCTTGGAAGAAAAACTATGACAAACCTAGACAGCATATTAAAAAGCAGAGATGTTACTTTGCCAACAAAGGTTCATTTAGACAAAGCTACGATGTTTTCATGAACTCTGGGAGTTGGCGATGGACAGGGAGGCCAGGAGTGCTGCAATTCATGCTGTCGCAAAGAGTCAGACATGACTGAGCAACTGAACTGACTGATGGTGCTTTCAGCAGACATGTATAGATGTGAGAGTTGGACCATAAAGAGGGCAGAGCGTGAAAAAATTGATGGCTTTGAACTGTGGTGTTGAAGAAGACTCTTGAGAGTCCCTGGGACTGCAAGGAAGTCACACTAATCAATCCTAAAGAAAAGTAATCCTGAATATTCATTTGAAGGCCTGCCTGATGATGAAACTGAAGATCCAATACTTTTGCCACCTGATGTGAATAACTGACTCATTGGATGCTGATGCTGAAAAGATAGAAGGCAGAAGGAGAAGAGGATGACAGAGGATGAGGTGATTGGATGGCATCACCGACTCAGTGGACATAATTTGAGCAAGCTCTGGGAGATGGTGAAGGACAGGGAAGCCTGGAGTTTGCAGTCCATGGAGTCACAAAGAGTTGGAAACAACTGAGCAGCTGAACAACAACAAAGAGATTTCTTTTCTCAGCTCTACCTCGCTTTCCCTCTCTAGTATTAGCCAACTTGCTGAAAGTCTTCTTGAAGGTCACTTCTTTTTATGTGGACCAATATTACATTAAGAAGATGATCAGACTTTACTTTTATGAATGCTCATTGTGCTTTAGATACAGAGTCTACAGCTTGCTTTTTGTAATATCTGCTGCACAAATGCCCATTGCTTCGGATCACTTACGATTGGGATGAGTTCCTTTTATTGTTGTTTTGCCCCTGCAAGGTTTTGACTATTTCTACTGTAATCCTCTGTGTTTTGTTGATGAGGGAGTCACAGCACTGAATGTGTAGAAACTTCATCTTTTTTATTAACATAAAGACTAAAATTGGATTCCTCTTCCTATATCTCAATAAAGGGTATATTGTCTTTCATTATGCAACCTCTCAACACACACACACACACACCCCCCTCACACACACACACACACACACACCCCTCACACACACACACACACACACACACACACCCTTCACACACACATACACACACACACACTAGTTACAATAGATCAGGATGCTCTGAGTGCTTGATGCTCACTGTAAACCCAGAGTGAATCTGTTATACTAAGTATTTTAGTTCTATTAGCTGCTTCTTCACATTTTTCACATGTGCAGACAGACACTTATTTGTAAAAAGGCATATCACTGTCAAGACCATCATATGCTCAGCTTCCTGGGTTCTCCAAGGCTACAAAGTCTGTGCCTTAGGATTTCACAGCAAGAGCAGAACTGAATAAGCCCACATGGCAGATTCATTATTTGAAAAAATCAGTGTATATTCAACACATATGAATTTCATTTGCCCAGTGCACAATCTAGAGATAAACTTTGAGTCCCTTTATATTTTATAATAAAAAAGGATTTAAAAATTGATGTTAGTTTTTTTCCTTAGATAAACATTTCTAACATAATTGCTGAGCTCCTTAGATTCCATTCCATTTATTTTTTCTGTATGACTTTTATTGAAGTTCTGTTTAAGTTCAGGCACCAGGCCACTGAAAAGCATGGAACATTTAGGCATTAACAATTTCTTCAAGAGTCTCGTGCCAGATAACTGCTGGTGTGTTTTAACTTTTAAACCCCCTTTCATCCTCTTAACCCTTGCATTGAAAAATCAGATTTTCAAAAGAATTGATTAGTTGTTAGAGAAGATGGGAAGTCCTTCTTTCTTGGGGTTCTCTGGATGCCCGTCTCAACCCTACATGGGTGCAGGAACATAAAAATACGTAACAGGTTTGCCATTATTGTTGATGTATAGAGCTCCACATTTTTCTACCCTGAGACTGTGTTATAACCCCAGCCAGACTATCATGGAAGATGAATGACTTTGATATTTTAGTGATCAATATGGATTACTAAAATACAAATAGCAAGGCTCCTGCAGGCCAGGAGAATGGTGATGAATAATTTTTGGGAATGTGTGGACCACTTTAGTCATTATAAGATTTGGGAGAGGCAAGCTAAGGAAGAGAAAGGCTGAAGAATGACTCTCAAGTCTTGGCATCATGATGGGTGGAGTCATTCACAGAGACAGGAAATCCAAGCTTCAGTTTTCAGTGAAAAATAGTGGATTTTTATTTGGATACGTTAAGTAGGAGGTGCCCGACTGACCTTTAGTTGGAAATGTCTAACAGACAGTAGAATATATTTGTCTGGCATTCAGGCCAGTGGTCAAGACCTGGAGTTTGTGGGGAATGGAGGGATTTAAAGTAATGAGAGAATGTGCATGTTAATGGATTGATATGTTGCTATTTTTAGACAAGGAGACTTAAACCTACAAAAGTCAGGTGAAAGAAAAATGCCTTTGGCATCAATATCTGTTCAAAATTTCATGTCCATAAGCTTAACTGTATGTGACTTAATTCTTTGAAAATATTTACTTAGCTCTTACACAAAGGCTCATCTTACTACCATGAGATTATTTGGGCACAGGGGAGGATCTTGCCCTGTTCCAGGTGGAGATAATTAACCTTGCACATCGGATGGACGGTCCTCTCAGGAGTCATCCTTCTCTACCTCTAGTAAAACAACTGTAAATTAAAATCTGGCATGATTATACTTATTTTACAAGCTTTTATAAAAATAAAAGAAGCAGGCATATAACAAATTACTGAACAAATTACACATCACTTTTTAAAAACAATTTCTAAAGAGAGCTATCACAGTTACCTGTATCCATAAGAATGCTTTGTATTTTAAAAGCCACAGAGCATGCATGGCATACATGATCAATTTGTGTTCACATGTTTGGGAAAGCTGAAGATTGGCTGGTGGCTATGCTAATCTAGCTGGACTTCTTTAGATATTTGGTGGTCAGGGATTGAATCTGGGTCTCCCGCATTGCCAGCAGATTCATTACAGTCTGTGATTGTCAGTTAGCTATCAGCTCAGGCATCTGGGACTACTCGGCTCCACATTACTCTTGTCCTCCAGCTAGCTGGCCCTCCCTCACTTGTCTTCACGGCGATGGCAGAGACACAAGAGGCAGGTGTGAATGCAAGCCCATTTCAAGCATTTGCTGGGATCCCATCTGCTAAAATCCTATTAGCCATGTGCCTGTCCACTGCTCTATTTAAAATGGATAACCAACAAGGACTTACTGTATAGCACATGGAACTCTGCTTAATGTTATATAACAACCTAAATGAATTTGAAAAAGAATAGATATCTGTATAAGAACCATTTCACTGTATACTTGAAACTAACAAACGATGTTTTTCAACTGTGCTCCAATATAAAATATAAAGTAAAAAAAAAGGGGGGGGATTAAAAAATATATCTCATTAGCCAAAGCAAGTCATAGATGTGGTTGACGCTGGTGTAAATGTGGCAGTCCAAAATTGTTTGGCACAGGGTATGGCTCTAGGGATAAGGAGAGACACTGGACTGGTGCTGAAGTCTATGACAACAGCAAGGCTCCTATTCACGAAAATGGGTCCCTGGAAGTAACAGTTAAATACATCTCTCCTATGTCTACTTAGAGTTAATTGGATCAATAACTATCACTATCCAAAGCTAAAAATTTAATTAAGATGGTAGAGATGCATAAATATATAACAGATAAACAGCAAGGACCTACTATATAGCGCAGGAAACTATATCAGTATCTTATAATAACCTATAAAGAAAAAGAATCTAAATACATAAACATATATATGTATGTATAACTGAATCACTTTGCTGTACACCTAAAACTAACAAAACATTATAAATCAACTATAGTTCAATAAAAATAAATAACATAAAGATGTAGAGATGCAAAAAACCTTCTCCA